>DWLS01006629.1:0-11450 GCA_018246255.1 Pachliopta kotzebuea | reverse complement strand
CATAACAGAAACACCCAGACGTCTCCCTATCCTCACCTCATCCCATCCCGCCCCCCGTGCGCGTGCCCCCCCGCCGCGGCCGGGCCATCCGGGAGAGGCGGGGTTGCGCGAACAGGTGCGTGCCCGCCCGCGGCCCCGGGGCCCGCCGCCGGCGGGGTCACTATAAGCGGCACGTCGGGGGGCCCGCGCTCTTCCATGCCGCTGCCGCGCCAACGCTCTCACCGGAACCCCCCGTGCTCCGACGCCTCCAAGTGCTCACATTCCAGCACAGCCCTCTCAAACGCCGACGCCGTCTCCAAGAGGGTAATTGCCGTATTTTGCATAGATGCTCGCTTTATCAGCACCGGCGCCTCTGATTTCGGTTCACGTTAATTTAATTGTTATACCGATATATTTCGTTGGTACGATATGTTTACTATGGTATGGTTTTAGATAAAAAAAATAAAAATATAATAATGTACAAGGAATCCGGGTTGTATGCTCAAACGTTTCCAGAGGTTTAAGTTGCCTAAAGAATTAATGATTTATAAAGGTTGTATTTATACAGCGCAGTACTAAATGCTGAGAACTAGGCCGCAAGTTATTCAACAGCGCCGTGTAGCTGGTTTTTTCATCTTCATTTGTTACCCTTACATTTCGAACACGTTTTTAATTTTCTCAGTGAAACTATATAATTAATGACAACTTCTCCCAATAGTATGTTTTTGCTTCACGTGGATAGTTGTAAGTTAAATATGACAAAGGCATTTAAATGCAAATAGAACCAATAGTCTAGTACTTTCGGATTATGTAATAAAATGCGAAATGTTTACGGATAGTCACAGCAAGATACTTATATAACATAATTAAATATTTACACAAAACAATCAATTAATTGATCAAGTTTTTGTATTCACAAAAGTATATCGGAAAATTAATAAAACTTCACGTCAACGAATTTTTAAACTTTGCTGTACAAAAAGTTCAAAGCAATGTGCTTGTATCAAAGACAAAATTAGGTTTTCTTTTTTTAATATTTTACTATCCAAAATTAATAAAATCCGAGTTTTTTCCGGTCAAGTACATAATTGAACATTTAGATAGTTTACTACAACAGTTACAAGCTTTTAAATGCATTTCAATAAAACATTATTGGCTATGTAATGCGCAACTATTAAAAAGTCTTAATAAATAATAAAAAGATCTTTTTGATGTGAACATTACTTTAATTAAACTTCGGTTCGGGTGAAACGAAAGGCGATTTCTCTATATTAGAATTATTTTATATCCGTGATATCTTTAAAAAATATATAAGAAAATAGCTCAGTAAGGCAGTAGAATAGTTACATTGTTCGCGAAAAAGAGGTCAGGCTGCAGTAAAAATGGGTGTAACAATAGAAACATTGTAATTCTAAACGACTAGCCATGAAAGTATCTAGAAAAAAGTTATCAAAAATTTTACAAAATTATTATTATATATTATGTTATATATATGCGCAATATATTAAAAATAAAAGAACTTAAAAAAGTTAGAAAGACTTTCAATAGTTTCAATACTAATCATCGATGAATTTTAACGATGAAGTTTTGTTTAATTATGCGTATTTCTAGTTTTCATTATTATTCATGCAAAAGGTCTGAGGGTTAAAGGGTAATTATTAATTATGGGTTGCGTGTCGTCGTAACAGGCGTGTACACTACGGACGAAATTATAAATATTCCTACATTCGAAATTAAAGCTTTATGCATGAATTTTGCTTTGAAATCCCGCAGTGATTATTTTTGTTCTACTTAGTGTAAGTGTAAAAGTGATATTACCTAGTTATATAACTCAAGTAAGGAAAATTTAGGAAAAATGCATTTTCGAGCCTCTTACGCTTTTTAGAGTATCGAATTATCCCAACAAATATCAAAGTACATATGTATTAGGTGTTGGTCTTAAATTAAACTCAGCGTATATTTAATATCAATGTACTACATTCTACAATTGCTACGATTGTAAACCTACATGCTTGAAAAGCTGTAAAACTGTTACATAAACTCAAAACTAAAATTTTTAGTTTTGAATTAATCGAACATCGTATAAAACTAGCAGTACGTAATTCTATAATGATTCAACTTTAGCTTAATGATAACACTAAGCTACTCTTACTAAGAAGAAAAGTACTTAATGTAGACAAAGGAAACCATACCATGGTAGTCATAACTCCAAGCATGGATCGCGTTTTTTCCACAATATTAGCAAATTTATGCGAAAGTAATGCAAGAAACAAAAAATACTAAAGCTCGCAACCCAATGAACAATAAAACACCTCGAGATCTGACGCACTGTTCACTGAAGAACTAAGCACGGGTCGGCACCACTCTTTATTTATATTTATAAATACGCACAAGCTTATTTTCGGTCACTTTTTATGAATACGTAATAGTAAAGCTCTGTAGCTCGATTGCGACGCAAAATAATCTGCAAAAATCGCCTGCAAAACAATAAAAACAGTTTTTGCTTTTTAATGCAGTCGATCGATCAAGCAAGCACTCCACTTATTTTTTGGGTGTTTGCTCATATTTATCGAAAGCTTTGTAGTATTGAGAAGTGTGTGTTCACGTGGTCTACGTGTCGGGGAGGAAACGCGTGGACGTTCACTAAAGGCGAGGGCCCAGGAACGTTATTTAGATAACGATTCTTTGGCAGTGTGGAAGGCGGCAGAGTCCGCAGCGTGCTAGCTGGACTGAACTCGATGGGCGGTGTGCGGCGCGGCGCACGCAGAGCATCGCCATGCGCGCGCCGAGCCCGTGCGGCGCCCGACGGGGCTTGACGGAGCCCCCCGAACGCAAGGCGTGACCTCGCACAACCTCCCCCTACCACTCATCGAGCGATTCAGCTGAAACGCATTGTCGCCGTGTTGCCGTACCGCCGTCGGTACGGTCACGTGACTGCGCCGTGTTATAACAAAAATTTATTCAACCAAAAAATAATTGCACACTGCATTGAGCCCTATGAATATTTTAGTGATTTACTACTACCTTTATACTTTCAACCGCCATAAATATATCATTCGCAAAAAAATTACATTTTGTAAATTTTTGCACTTTGGACTATATAAGTAAATGTATATGTACGTACTAAGTACGAGTACAGACAAAATTGTTTGGGGTGACCATTCAGTTTTTTTTATTCGACGTGGCGACGAATAACCAAGACGTTCACCTGATGGTGAGTGATACACTTGCTCATACCAAAACGGAGGGGGGAAGATTGTACGCATGAGATACGGGGTTCTCGGGATTACCTCAATAATTTATCTCATTACGCCCTTCAAACGGGAACACAGTAGTGTGTTCAGTACAGTGTACACGACTTTTTGGAGGAATCAACAGGAGTTGCGGAACCCAGACAGCCTCTGGCAACAAAAACCTGCCATCAGTAGCTCGTACTGCTCAGTTTCCGTTGGTTACATAAAACAGTTTTATCGCTGTTTACTAAACAATTTATCTTTCCCCTGTAAAAACTAAAATTCGACGTTGTTCTTTATTCATTGTCGGGTACCAATTTTTGCAACTTGCTAATTATTATACATGACGTTTTAAAAAACTGTACTATTGAACTTTTACTTGTTTGAGTACTGATATGATTCAAAGAGACCTTATTTACTGATATACAGATAATAATATCATGTTTGGACTTGCTTTTAATCGAATCGTACGATAATAATCTTGTAAATGACGCAAATATTTTGTTATGGTAAATTGTCGTTCAAAGATTAATTTGTATATGTCTATGTCTCTTATCTCTGTATTTTATAAGAAAATACTAGAATTATACATGTGTGCATATAATGATCTAGGATAAATATTCTGTAAACGGTCTCAACTGTCCATATCCCATTCGCTGCAACAGAACATTAACCTGAAGATATTAAATATTCTATACATTTTTAAACTTATTACATGTCTGTATTTTTTGTCTATGTATATACGAACTGAAAAATTTCGTCTTTGTTGTAAGTTAAATAGATTTTTTTCATCAATATTTGAAATATCCTTATCTGAACTTGCTTTATATTTTCTAGATTAAGCCTTCTTCCTTTTTTTTCATTAAAAAAAGTTCTATGCTCTCATTTACATGTGCGTTTCATTTAACAATCCATAGTGTATTAATTTCTTTTTGAAATTGTTTGTATTTTAACCACCGCGGCAAAAGAAATGATGTTGTAAGTTACACGCATAAAGCCGTGTCTGCAGAAATATTTATGACAGAAAATTTTCAACATGTTTATGTTACTCCCGTAATATTATATATTATTAAAATTATCTAAACAAACTCTTTAATCCGTAATTTTAATTGAATTTTTTTGAGGAAAGAGGTACAGCAAATTTTAATATGCTTAAACTGTTGAGTTTTAATAATGCTATGGTACTATTTATAATTAAAATGTGTGAGATAAACTTTACAAATTTTATAAAAAAATTCTACTTAGTCAACATAAGTATTCATTTAGAAATAATTAATATCATATTTAGGCTATTTGTACTTTTTCTAACGTTAACAACGTTAATAACTTTTACAAACGTTAACAGAATACTACTAAAAACTAAACAATATGTTTACACAACAAACTAACTGGAATAACCCTTGGAAAGGTACCACTGAATCGGCCTTCAATCAATATAATTTTCGTTGTACTCGTATAAGGTTTAATCAATGACTTTTATTTCGTTTAAATACTACAGTGTTATTGAACTATTATATTCTTATAAAAACGGTGAAACTGATTAATTGTCAAGAATAAATAAATAATTTTATTTATTTTAAGATATATTAAGACTAATACCACAATACAAGTAAAAACTATTGAATTTAAAACCAATTTTACTTACGGTTATGGCAATAACATTCTCCTTAAGTATAAGACATAATCGCTGTGATATTAAGTTATTAAAAAAAAGCATTAATTTATTTTAATTAAATAAAGAGATGAGTTGAAATTAAAGGAAATTAAATAAAATTAATAAGTTGATATAACAATGACTTTAAGTTACGGAAATAAAAATGGCATGAAGACTACTTACGAAGCTATCACAATGGTTATGAAGTTTTATTATTTGTTGTAAGAAATTCCACTTATAAATGCTTTGACTACACTTAATATTTAAAATATTATTAAACAATAGATTTTACATTATATATTATGACGTCGTATAAAAGTCATATTTATATTACAATTCAGCTCATATATTTCGTAAAAGCTATTTTTAATTAAATATGCAAATATCAACGTTAGACTTGCGTGTATTTTAGCAACGAAAAAAAAAACACTATTTATGCTTCGTTAAGTAAAAATAATAATTATTGTTAATAATAATTGTTGTAATTGTTAATTATTTATTTTAATTATTGTTAAACTATTATTTATTGTAATATTTTATAACAATTTTAAATTACATTATTCGACTCCTTTCTTTTGCGTACAAAATAAAAAAATTTAGCGAAAACTTACTTAAATATGTAATTTGTGATCGTACTTTCATTAAAACGTATTTATTGTTTTCCTTTTTTAAGTAGATATGTAAATTAATGTAATTATATACATGATTGATAATGATATAATTAATATTTGAATGATTTTTATTACTTTGATTATAAATAATAAAAATAAAATTTTTTCTGTCTTAAACTCATATTGCCGAATATTTTTATGTTGCTTACGATAAAAACGGGATTGTTTTGTATATACCATGCACACACAATATAAATAAAAACGATGAAAATTTTATGTTTGGCAAATAAACTAGGTTCGACATGGTATCAAATTCTTTGAAAACTCTAATCTCAAAAACATTTGCCCGATTATCGCAATTGGCGCCGATAAGTACTCCATCAATGAAAAGATTTTTTTACTACAAAATCGTTATATTTTGGAACCAAGTCATGTTTAACTAAATTGTATTAAAATTGTGTAGCTAATATAAATTTTAATATGAATAATGTATTGGCGGTATCAAATTTATTATAACTCTGGTAGCAAGTTTCAACCAAATGGCTAACTTTTAAAGAGATTGTTGGTCTACACTATTAATATGTTTAATTGTAAAAAAAATGTATGTTCTAATAATATTTTTTATTTCAATGAGATAGAAATATAGGAATAGAGTAAAGAGATATTAGAGTTTTTATATATTACGTAAGAGTTGTTTTTATATTTCGTATGTACATGTTTATCTATACATATAAATATTCACTTCGTCGTTTATTTCTACCTATTCATAATTCTGTAGCTGTATATAAAATAAACTATCTAGGTAACGTTATTCTTGGATCTACCTACATCTCTGGCCTTCCGTGATTGATGGGAAGTGAATGTCATTAAGTCCGCCCTGTGTATTGTGTACCACTGATAGTGTACCACCAGAACAAAGAAATAAAGAGATATTATATAAGAAGAGACACAGATGTTAAGAACATTGATTATGACTGAAAAAAAAGATCTCTAGTTTAACAAAAAATTTATCTTTAAATTGTTATATATATTTTTTGTCGTTTGGTCGTTGATCGTCATTACGTGAATAATTGTTTAATTTAGGACATAGCGAAACAACTCTTAATGAAGACTAAGACTTTTTTATTGTGTGCATGATCGTTTGATCACTGTGGATTTTCGATGTCTGCGTCGTCTTGTAATCCGGGTCTCTAATACCTTATAAGATTATTATGTACCGGAATGGCTTAAGTGGTAATTTTCATGCCTTAGATACAAAGGTCCATGAGATCGATTCTTTGTAACAATTTTCTTTTCCTTTTTCCACTTCCGTAGTTCTGTCCATGTTCGTTCAAAAAGTCTATAACTTTTTCGGATAAGGATATCTCTTCTTTATTTCAGATTTCCTTCTCCTTATCCTAAAAAAGCAACCATGTAACTTGTACAGTATGAAAGTTACAAGCTTTGGAGTATTTAGACAATGCGTCATAGTCTCTTTTACGCTGATGCCATTAGGTAATAAAGACTTAGACTTACAATTAAAACCACTGTAAGAAAATATAAATTTAAATAAATAGTGTTGTTAAGAAAATCGAAACAAATACCGTAAGTAATAGCTAAATGAATGATGTTTTCAAGTAAAATATTCAATTAATTTTTTGCATAGTAATCATGTAATTATGGCTAATGAACAACAAATGTTCATAAATTATAACTTGTGTTCGATCCAAGAAACCATTATTACCAATGACTTCCGATCTACATAGAATTTTTGTTAATATATGAAAGCTTTTAAGAAAAACCTATTAACACCTCTAAGTACTTATTTATGTAAATATGATTGTATGTATTGTGTGTTGTGTTAAGAAAAACATGAGATGACATCGTATTTGGGACCTTCCCTGGGCTTGCTAACTGGGTTACAAGGGCACTCATTTTCAACATTCAAGACCCTTTTAGTCGCCTTATACGACAGACAGTTGTTGTTGTCGTCCTGTTCTTAAAACTCTGAGAATATAGAGCTCTATGTATTTCATCCTATCCAAGGAACTTTTAACATTTTCGCTGTACGATTTATAGTTTATTCTTGAGCAAAGTTTTGGATACTAAGAGTGGCTTAAATGTTTTCTTTAGTTCGTAGAACTAAGAGGAAATACTGATAGTATTACTTTAGTTGACAAAATGTTAGTATTAGTATGTTCATGTTTTTCCATAACAATAATCCAATGAACTTTTAAAGTGTGTGTAATTTAGGCACGTAAACTTATTCTAAGACGTTAAAGTATTTATTTTAACAGCTCATAGTTTACGTCAGTTATGTATTATATTTCAAAACAATAAATTAACTTACCTCTAAGTAGACGTGAGTTAGTTTATTGTTTGTTGCCTAATTAATTTAATTTTATTGGTTACTAAACCAATATGTTTAAATTAAAATAAAATGGCAAATGACTAGTTAAAAAAATTTTTCTCCTTCTGATTTGAAACAAGAGTTTATTAGTTTTACTAATTTTTACTTATCTTTATGAAAACGTTTTTTAATAATTTTATTACTTTCAACATGTTATGTGTAAATACTTAAAGCACTCACCACTTTTTCTTCGATGATTTCGTTATTGTTGTTGTTGCTCCCATATTTTAAGGCACCGTTTTCCATGACCCCAATTAATAACCAATCGTATTTTTTAAAGCACTTGTATTTTTAACATTTTTTTAAAATCATTTTATTTATATCTATTTGTGAACTTATTTACACGTATTTCTTAAATCTTTAGTAAAACCTATTAAATATGAATGGATGTAATAAGTAAAACATTTAACCAAATATTTTGATACTTTCTTTTAACAAACTATGTCAACAGAAAAGTTTGTGTAAAGGACTTGTGAATATAACTAAAGAAGTAAATCATGAAATTTAATTGAAACAGTGTATAGCGTTGAAAATATTATTTATCTATATTATTATATTTATATATATTATTAAATAAAAAGTTGAAAAAACAAAATTGATTAGTGTTGAAGTAATGTTGGAGACATGTCAAAGTCTCGGGGATTAATTTATAATGTCATAAAAATAATAAATTTTTTTGACAAGAAAAACGGTTACTGCACTGTGTTACTTTTTTGAATAAACAAAAGAATTTGATTGAGATCTTTTTTAATTTCTAATGTGCTTTATTAATGAAAAGTTTTATAACATGTCTTACATTACACTGTACTAGTAAAATTGACAAGTTTTTCGATAGTTATTAAATATTTTTTACGATTAGTTCATAGTTTGATTATTTGTATCCGGTTGCTAAGATACTTATTATTGTAAACAAAATTAAATTGAAGACGTTCAGACCATTTAATCGATATTGTTCAAAAATCTCATTAGTCGCATTCGTAATGATACACGAACATTTTTGAATCACAAGCACTAATAAAAAAAAATTGTACAACAGCTTAGCTTAGGGATATTGCATTCGAAGGCACTTTGTATGTGTTAATAGGACACATGATGAATTATGTTTGTCAGGCTGGATATGAGTGTGTTGTTTGGAGATGTGTGGGGCTGGCGGGAGCAGCGCGCAGGGCGGCAGCACGGGGCGGGCGGACGGCGCGCCGCGTCATACTGCGGCGGACGCGCGCCCGCCGCATCGCGCGCTCCGCCTCCTCACCACCGCCTCCGGCCACCATCCACCGTCCACCTTCCACCACCGTCGCGGAGCGCACCATCATTTACAACTGACCTTGTGCTACATACCGAAATTTACAGCATAACACTTTTAGAGACCCCGTAGCCTAAATCACAATTCTCATTTCACTCCCTATATTTTTTTACTTTAGTCAATAATAATAGTTCTAAGTATTATAAATATCTTTTGAATACAATCACAAAATATTGAGAAATTGTACATAAATCTTAAAATATCTCGTTACTTAGTATTTGTTTTAAAAGCGTTTCTTTTATTTCATATCTGCTAAATAGATTTTTCTAAAAAATAACAAAACGCTCTGCAATTTAAACAGTTTAAAAAACATTTGTTTTAATATTTCCTTTTATTGTTTTAATTAAACTTATCTAGTTATAATGAATAGTGTGAATTTTTTTTCGGAATAAATTTTAAAGAATATTTTATAATTTTAAAAATGTCTCTCTTTAAATACCTGTCTAAATATTTTCTATTTACAGCAATATCTTTAAATTGGTAAATCTATTAAAGCTTAAAAAGCGTTTAAGCACAAGGTATACTTGTACAATAACTTTTTAGATCTATTTCTCTTCCTCTTTTCATTTCGTCAAAAAGCTTATAGAGAAACTATACAAAAATTCTCTTAGGTAATATAAAATTAGTGCTAAAGTTGCATGTAATAAGTAAATTGTAAAAAGTAGATAAGTAGTGTTAAATAACATTCCGTGAAGCGACCCGTAAGGCGTTAGCGTGGTAGAAGCTAGTTCAAGGTTTAAGGTGTGAAAAACTTGTTTAAAACTATATATACTGCAGTGTTCTCGTCATGCACCAAGTGAACCTTCTTATTTACTTGTAATAATATTCATTACTTATTTATTACTTTATAAACATTAAAAATTACGAAAATTAGGCATCTTGACCCTATATTAGTCCAAGAATTGAGCTTAAATAAAGCAAGGTAGTAGATTGTTGTATATTTATAAAATGTTTTACAGACCGAACAACAAGGTACATGCATTGCTACGATTCTTGAAAAATCTAAAATAAAAAGGTGAGAAAAAAGAAGTTGAGCTTTACTTTTTGAAAAAGAGAGTGAAAGAACTTGTTGATGTCAGTGTTCCCGTCCAAGCACGACGTCTTCAAGAACCGAGTGAATATGGTCACGCCCATACATTACAGGGTAGTACGCTTTACCACCGCAGGACACATCACCACTTAACAAGAGATGGGTTAGTGGTAAAGTACTCACCACTTAAACTGAAAAAACAAGAAATATAATGTGTACGTACATATGGAAGAAAAACTGATACATATAATATTTATACGTGTTTATGTATACTGAATAGATCTTCACCTGATAAATTCTTAGTTGAATTTTAAATATTCGTCTCCCGAATTTGATATGTATAATTATCGTGAATGTTATAGCACATTGTATCAAAAAATCTCTCAAAAATTGTTAAAAAATTAACATTTTTATAATATTGTTATAGTTAAAGTACGGTACAGTGTCTAAAGAGACTAGTTTGATTATCCTAATCGATATTTCTTCGTTATATTTCTTTCGCTCCAGGAACGATCATAATTCTTTGTAATCATTGATTTTTCATTTAGTTTTAGTTTTATAATGAAATTAATCGTTCTTTGAGACACAAAGAAAAAAATTCTGTACATGTTTTTCTTTTAATGTATACCAAAGAACGGCATTGTTTAAATTTCATAAAGGTTGCCCACAAAGAGATCGATTACTTTCGAAGGATATCAATGAAAATATGGTAATAAGAAATTTACTTTGGGAGCAATTATAACTTAACGAAATTTATATTAACTTAACGTTCATAAATTCTGCAGGATTTCTTAACAAATTAAGGCGCCAACACTTTTCTATGTGAGAACAAAGTGAAAGTTTAAATCCATTTTAAGTATATTTTTTAAAAACAATCACTTTTACTTAATATTATTTTGTTGTCACACATTAGCCTATACATTGAAAAACGTTACAAATTTAAAAGTTCAAACATACATGTCTTTACTGCAGGGCATGGAAAACGACTGCAAATCTCCAATAAGAGAAATTGTCCGCTTTTCAAAAGAAGAAAGAAGTTACAAATACATCTTGTTCTCCAAATCTTTTAGTTTATGTATAAGCTGTTACTGAATTCATCTTTATCATGGTAGTCGTTGGTATTCTTATTAGACGTTGCAGTTTCATGGGTTTAGAGTTTTGGAATGCCAAGCCAGCCCAAGTACTTGGTCGGCTATACCCCCTACTGTGCAAAAAAAGCAAGCTCCTTTTAAGACACAAGCTTCACCTCTA
>DWLS01006628.1:0-11451 GCA_018246255.1 Pachliopta kotzebuea | reverse complement strand
GTACTTCTCTATTATGCGACATTATTATTTCGCTTAGATTTTCCCTACTTATATTCTTGTCCATTCTCATCTCTATTCTCCTCTATTCTCCTTATGTAGTTTAATAACATTCAGAACTAAGAGGTTCTGTAAAAAAAAAAAGGTTTCGTGTTATCATTCCATTCCGCAACAGAGGAGTAAATTGCTTTGATAATTCCTCTTGGTAATTTGCGGGAGCTGCGTGTGAAAAATATGTTCTCTCGCTGTTCGCCATATTGAGTTGTTTCGTTCCTGTTTCTTGCGCATACGCCTCACACTTGTGTCTTTGTATTCGATGCTCACATTTGTGTATATACATACACACATTTTTTCCTATACAAACACATTCACACACTCACTTCCTGATTATATTCGCCTTTGAATCGGTTATGTGTAGATTAATTCTTTACGTATTGTATAGTTCTAAAAAGGACATATTAAGGACATTTCTTTTAACAACGTAATAATGATAAAAATTAAGTAAACAAAAGATCGATACGATATTCAAAGGTTTTAATAATTAAGTTAATTCTGATCCAATCCTACATACAAATACTTGAATCGCTTACATTAAAATGTTTAAGTTGAAGGACTATAGCAAAACCGACACTTTCAAAGTATGAGTTATATGGCTAATTGTAATATATTATCGATATTACTACAGTACAGTATACCACATAAGTTTATTACATTTATGATATTTAAAAAGGTTTTTAAATCGTTAAGAGTTGGCTAAACAAACATTGTCGGAATAACTGACGATGTGGGAAAATTATGATGTTAGTTTCCTATAAATAAAATACAAGAGCAAATACTTTGTTTATAAGTTAAGTAATGTATGTTTTAGTAAATAAGTGTAAAACAACTTGCAAGTTAGTAAACTTGCCTTGAATCACGATTGTGCGCCGGTTAGTCACGCCGGCCCCCAGCCGCCACTGCACCGCGGTGATCTCGTTACAATTCTCCACATTGCTATTTCTACATCAAAAACAATAGTATAATTTATTCCTATTCAAAAACACATTAAAGTGAAGATTTTTAAATAATAATTACAATCTTTATTATTAACATTTCTGTCTAAATTTTTTTTTACAACAATACCTGAGTCTTCTAATATGATCAATTTAAAACATTTTTGTTATATTATTAGGCAAATAGGCAATATTAATAATCTCCATATAGAATACATAAGTCATTGCAATGCAATAGCAAATGGAGTATATAAACCAAAGAGGCCTACTACTAATGTTATCTATACCAGATAAGAGTGATTTTAGAGTGCTACTTTTATCATCTACCATGAAATCATTGACGTTGATAATTTCATTCACATATGAGAGTCAAGGTCTCCGTATACATTTGGATCGTCCTCGTCATGTAAGACCTTTTTACATTTGGATATTTTACGTTCACTTTGTAAGCTGAAAATTGATTTTCGGATCGCGACTTAAAGTATGTGGCCCACATACAATAACATAGAGAAAGGCATCTCGTAACAGCGAATACGTAACGTTCATTTTACCATTGACTCTAAGTTACGAGTATTCTTGACGGTGTGTCGTCTATGTATATGTATTACATATATTATTATTTATATTTAAATAAAAAAATCTTATGAGTTTCATTCGAAATGTTTCTTACGACTGGTTTCTTAAAGGTCTAATTTTGTGGTATGTACAAAAGCGCTTTCATTGGGCATTTTCATTCATTAACTTCATAATTCTTGTATCTAATCTTCACTGTATTTTAACTTAAATATGTGATAAGTATAGAGATAATACGCGCTATCTGTATGATTCATCCTTTCAGTGAAAACCGGCTGAGTGATCCGTCCAACTGCGGGTTACTCTCGTCTCTCAAGCTTTGTCTACGTTCCGCCTTGCTAGCAATAATAACGCAAGATCTCATTCCTTCTGTTCTGTCTTGTGATATCCGGCGCTTTATGCAGCCTCTTTGAACATAAACCTAAAATGAACAAAACCTCCCCTTTCAATACTGGGTACAAGTGCTTGGAATCCTAGCGATCATTATTGTGATGGTTAGTTGGGGCGTTTAATCTTCGTCCACAATATTATACGTATTTCTAATAAACATAATGCAATATTATTTAATGAAGATGTTAAAGCGTGTTTTTCCATTTTAATTAACCTTTTTTATGTCCTAATTACATTACTAGCTCTAAATGGTGGTAACACTGCGAGCCTTGATCGCGTGCTCGAAATAAACATTTAGCAATTAATTCGCAAGTTCGTTAATTTAATTAAAAGCGGTATGAAGGGTTTTTTTTCTATTCAGCAAAATAAATAAAATTACGGAGTCATCATGAATGTATAATCCGTTTTTTTAATATTGTTATCAGTGATCTCTTGTATAGTGTTGAGGATCTTGCTGGAGTCAGTCGACTAATGTTAACTTGTCGGTAGCAGTTAAATATATTCGTTAGCCATCGACCACATCCAAACACATGTGGCAAATACAAGTTAGCATTTATTATCGTCGCTTTGATGTTTCACTACTTTCTTGTTAGTAGCTAACCTTACAGAACTAATAATTTACTATTTTAGCAGTTTACGATTCATCGTATAAGCTAAATATTTAGCCACGTTTCTGTCCCCTTGAAAATTACATTGGTTAATTGATCATGAATAATCTTACCGTGCTATATATAAAGTTCAAATGTACCTGTTTCACATCGATCAATGTACCTTTCGAACGTTCCCGTGATTAAGCACCGAGTCACTTAAACTGTATAAATCGAGTTTTACGCCTCAATAGTTAAAGTAAAATAAAATAAAAAGAAAATTAAGTCAAAGGAACAGTGTTCACAGACAGACGGTCGTGAGTTAAATGAGTCATATTGAAGTATAGATATAATTAAATAATTTGTTATATAGTATATTACGAAATTAGTTGTAAATAATATTTACTAACTTATTATTTAATTCGTGTTATTGGGACCATTTTAATCAAATACATCCATGAGCTTATATGTCAACAATTTCTTTATAGACGGCGGTAACATAATTCACTTAGTGTTTCGAAGTTAGAATGAAATAAATGCACTCATTTAAAATGAAAGACTATTCATCTGGAAACAATTTTAAGTGAATAATAAAAATGCTGTGACAATGAAGCGAAACGTCTACACGGTGGTCAAGTTGCCTTAAAGTGGCGTATATCCGCTGTTGCCATGGCCGCGATGCCGGCAGCCCACACTCCTGACGCGTCAGCCATCGACGACGAGCAGACGCGACGGCGCTCAGTATTCTATGTGCCATTGTTCGAAAGTTTCGATAATTACCTACCACTCACAGTTGAGGAAAAAAAGGCTCTATTGTGTGGACAAAATATAGACGAAGTTCCTATAAAACCTAAAAGAAGGAATGCATCTGAAAAGTTGCAAATGTCATCGCGGTGTGAATCCTCAATGACGGAAAGCGAAGGTGAAGTCAATACCTTTAGTCCACAACGACGATTGCGTCGTCCTTTATCGTCTACTATCAGCTCTAACGAGGCATTAGCTCGAATCGTTCAACGAGACTCAACAAGCCCAAAGTTTGTTGGCGAAAATAACCCCCACAGACATTCAAAGCCTAGATTACGAAGTACAACATCATGTGAACCTCACTATGATAGAGTATTTTCACCTCTCGGCGGATCAGTTTCACACAGGTTAAACAATTCAAACTCCAGTATAGGTAATAAATTAACGTCTAAAAGTCCAATTCGCAATTCTAATTTATCTTTAATACCCGACTCCCCAAAGTTGATCACACCTAACAAAGAAAAATCAAAAACCTTACCACAAAATCTTAACTCACCATCACCTATAAGGGGAAGCAGTAGTTCTACATCGATATTTAAGACACCGAGAATAACGGTTACACCCGAAAGTCCAAATAAGAGTCCGGGGAAAATGTCTGGACTGAATTTCATACGGCGTTCTCGAAGCACGAAGTTATCCCGGAGTAATTCCTTGTTACGTAGTATCACTGCGAGGCATATTGAAGAGGGTTTAGACGACAACGTAGCCGTGGTGACCAACCTTACGGAGGATTTCGATAAGTTTATAGATGATAATGGTGGTGAAACTGAAGTCATTGGGGCTTTGATTAAAAAGAATGAGGAGGAGGTGGCTAACAGTCCTATGAGCATTCGACGGGGATGTTTGGACGCCGATGATGAAGTCGCTGTACATTCCGGTAAGTTTTGGTTAAGGTGGTTGACGGATAATATTGTACAATTACTGTACAGTAATTATAATGATCTAGTGACCATTTCTAATTACAATTGAAATATTAGGAGTTTTAACTTATAGAAATGATTTGATGATTCTATAGTTCGCCGTTATAGCTTCTTTTGCAAATTGTACCTTAATCACAAATGGCCTTATGGTGAACACGGAAGTCCTTAATTCTTTTCAAGTTGTTATTTCTTCATGTGTTATTATGTCGGATGCGTTAGCAATTTTCTTGCTTCTATTTCTGATGCCACACGATAAAGCTGTGTAAGTCAGTATTACATAAGACAGGGGTTTTCACATAAATCGTTGTTTGCCTCGACTGATATTTGTAGTGTGAAATTTATTAGCTTTGTTATGGAATATTTTATAGTCTCCTTTTTCTCGAGTGTTTGCAGTAGACCGCTCTTACCGTTAACATTATGATATATATTCGGGTCACGTTTTGACGGATCCGTTGGCTCGTTTTCCCGTTTGAGTAGAATTATTTTAATAAATAGATCTCGTTAATATTAATTGACGTTATTGTTGGATAATTGTGTAAAAGGAGAGATAAGATGTATGGAATAAAGTGATTGTTAACTATAAAAATAAAAAACAGAGAAAAACATAAATTTTAATAGACTACAAGAGTATTTAAGATTTTAAGTATTAGAAATTCCAATGACAAGTTATGAATGAATATATAAAATGTTCCAACACAATGTTTAGCTTATTGTGTATGTGTTATAATTATTGATATATATATATTACAGTGTTATCGCAACCGTGTTGGTTATTTTTACTTTATTTTTAAACAAATAAAACAATAACAGACTTACTGATTGCGGGTTGCCATATCGCACGCACTTCCTTGTGGGCGTTTATCGACATGAGCGTTATCAAAGTAAGGCATTCAACGAATGTTGTTTACATGCACATTCTAATAGCATACCCGTTTTTTTTTCACTTAGCATGAAGTACATTTCAACAGGCATAGGAATTTGAATTTCTGAAAACAGTATTTACGTTCTTTAAACACCTTCCTTTTTCACTTACCACTTAGTTTCCTACTTAATTAACAAATGTTTGTATTAGTCTATGCTTCATTGTTGTTTTTAACCGTAATTTAGAAAAATATTTAAAAGTACTCGTATATTTCAAAGACTTCCTGCAAAGCGCATCGGGCTTGCAATAATTGCTTTTATGACTCACTTTTACGTCGCAGTTTGTATCCTTATTAGTTAGAGGTCATTCACTTTCACATGGGGTGCAATCATGGTATAAAGCAGTATCTATTGATCCTTTAACGACAGTGTCAGTACACCTTGGCTTTAAATTGTGTGTTATAATAACAATACGAAAGAAGTCACAATGATATGTAATATGTTAATCATTTTTTTTTTTAATTTATTTAAGCATCTGTTTGATGTTAATGCTGACAATTAAAAACATTTATTTACAATGATTCATTGTGTGAAAGCTAGAAAGAAATGTCTAACATGAACAGATGGTTGTCGAGAATATTATTCTTTAAATTGTTACATGTTTACATCAGTAATGTATATTTGAGAAATAAGTACTTCCAATTTTTTTATCAAAAAATAAAAATAATTTTAATGATATCGATGAGAAAGATTTATTTATGCTTTAATGTTTTTATTTTTACATAGCTATGTAAAAGTTTATTACTTAAATTCGTGATCTACTATGATCTAATACTCTCAATATAGAATGGCGTGTCTTTAGTGGTGTAACGTGTTCATTGTGTTATTACTATGATGTAGTAATTAGTTGATTAGAGTAGTTCGTCGACTATAAAATTTAATGGCTAATGAGCATACACAAACACTAGACACGAAAGCGAGAACGCGATGATGAACGATGTTTGTATTACGACGGGTCTAAGTACAGCATAAAATATAATTAAGTAATATAATTTATATTCACTGACCCTGATATCTCCAACGCAATAAGAGTAATATGGTGCCGTATATATCCTAACCAGCATCATACTAGTATAACCTGCCTTTGCTTCGTATTGTAAAGAAATGTATTGCGAGAACATCTGCTGCATAACGCAGTTTACTTCCGCTTCTATTTAAACTTTTGTTAAAACTTTTTGTTTGCTTTTGCTTTTATTTTAGGTTGTAGATAAATTTTGCAAAATTTTACACTTCGTTTAAAATTTTGATTCTTTATCTGAATTTCCAAAATTTTCAGTGCGAAACTGTTATAAGTCAACTACCGCATGTCGCAATTAAGGTTTCTTAATTTATTTACATTTAAGACTTAAAATAATCTACTCATATCATAATAATTTACTTTGAAAGAATGATTACTGGTATTTCGTTGTGTAACGTACAAAAACGTTTGTTTTGATAACAAAAAATGGCTTGTTGCCTGATAAATATCTATGCTAATGTGAGGGATGAAAAAAATCGTATATTTACGGAACAAACGGCGTTGCTAAGGAGATGAAGAGTAAAAACAACAGTTCAAATAATACTTATGAATACATTTTTATGTAATCGTCTTGTTTGGCATTTTACTATTTAAATTATAATTTTAAACCACACCATCACTTAACACCAAGTGGGATCGCATTGACCTGTGCCTTTATAAAAAAAAAATCAATAAAATTTATAAAAAATATAACATTCGTACATGAACAAGTTCATACCAATGAATTTAAAAATGTATATAATTTAACTTCTTTTCACTTTATATATTCTTATTTCTTATATACAATATATTAATACATTGAGGGCCAAACACTTGGATCTGAGTATATAGGGCCCGTAGTTGTGTCTCCAACTCAGTTTTGAAAAAACAGTCAATTCATTTTCCTTTTTTTTTTTCAAATAAAGACCAACATTTAGTTACCATATAGAAAGAATCTTTTACATGTGCGTTGACAAAATTAGATTTTAAAATAATTGATTTCCATAGTACTGAATTTGTTAATTAGTTAGTTATGTAAATATTTACTAGTTAGTTATCCCATAGAATGAAAGTCGGTGTTTTTTATTAAAATTATTAATTTCTGTTCGCATTTGTTCTGCCATGACCCTTATGTCTAATAAATTTGCTTAACAGTTTTGATAACCATGAGTTACAATTGTCAAGTGTTTAATAAATGATAATATGCGGTTTTTAAGTAAACAATAAAGCGAAAACAGTTGATTCATATGTAATTAGAATAATTACGCTCTATACATTTCTAACAACTTCCCTCGTAAAATTTTGTTATATGACCCGATTGTTGAATCAGCACTTACCAAGAATCGATATTGAAAGTGGATCATTGTAATTGTATAAAACGTGTATGATTTACAGAAATTTTAGAGATTATCAAAAGTCATCCAAAAAAAATAATCGTAGCGTTAATGTGAAAGTTCTCAAGTATCGGATATGAATCCGGTTTAAATTTTAAATAAAAAGATACGTGAAATGTAATTTGTTTGTGTACTGAAATAATTTTTATAATTTTAAAAATTAACGCTTTTATCATTTTCTTACCTTTTAATTTGGTAATTAATGAAGAAAGTATCTAAGTGCCATAATACTTCTCAAAATTGAAATTTAAACATTCACAAAAGTCTTGTGCCTAATTTATATGTTATACTTTTTAATAGGAAGTAAAAGTATGTAATTACGTTATTTACAAAACATTGAAGGCTCTAATGCTTATTTGTAAGCGCAAGCGCAACGGTCACGGGCAGCATGCGCACAACTTCCGCCGGAAACCACGCCAAAACACTTAGCCCACATACACGTAATACAAAAGCTAATTGTTACAATAGAATACTTCGTATTTGTGACCTTTTTAGAAATGACAATATGGGGGTGGTGGGTAACCAGAGGGGTGCCTAAAACCAAATAATGGAACCAAAGAACCCGCTACTGCATCATGAAGGCATTAGAGTCGTGAAAAAAGCGTTCATTCACATCACATATTTTCATCATCTTGTAGTTTTTAGTCATTAAAAGGAGGAAGCTGATTATTTGAGTTATACAAAAACTAAGAGAAGAATATCATCATCGTCATCAATAGCTTGCGGCAGTCTACTATTGAACTGAGGACTCTTCCGAGGAACGCCTTTTAGCTTAATCGTTGGCATGGCGATTATGGGTAAACCTCCAATGCAGATGAGAATATAACTTTATCAAATTGATACAATGACATATATATAAACACATATATATGTTAAAAATATTTATGTAATATTTAGACATAGCTATGGCAATTGTAATCGATCCGCGAAGTAAATTGTCCAGTAGAGTATTCCCGTTGGTACGTCATTTTCCTTTGATACCCCGTTTGGTATAGTGCCCCACGCGTCAATGCCGAGAATAGGTATTGGTGACCGCATAATTATGCTCATCATTTTACGTCTCCTCAAATCAGTCGCTGTGTGGTTGTCCACTGGAATAGTAGTTATGCGTGAGCTCTTTAATAAGTTCTCATGTTTAGGTAATATGTAGTCAATTACTGATATAGGGTCAAGATTATGTACTCTTATTAATTGTGAATGTTCTTGAATAAGACTAGTTTTAAATGGACATGTGTGTGTGTTGATATCAAAACGGAGTTTGCCTTATGAAGAGAAGTTGGTGTTTAACAAATCTTTTATTTAAGTCTATCATGCTTGTAGAATGGATATTTTTAGGTTGCTTTTTAAAGTAAAAAGAAATGTGAATTTCAGTTTAAAGATATCATATAAAATCTGTACGAGGAATGAATATAATAATGAATATTGTAATGATACAAAAAAGTAGAGAGGAAAACTATTGACTAAAGTGCTAGAGATCTTAATAAATTATCGTTGCTTACTATAGGAACACTACAGTTTCTATTTTTATTCGCTGAAGCGAAGAGACGAGTTAAGCGTTCACCTGATGGTAAGGAATACGCTTGCCGTAGCAAAGCGCTGGTTAAGATGGTATACACATCACCACATTGCGCTCGTCACTTTAAGATGTTAGTCTCAATACCCGAGTAATTTCATTACCTACAGAACTCTTCAAAACGGAACACAGTAAGTAATATTTGCGTACTGTATATGGAGGGTCTCCGACAACAGAGACCTGCTGTCAGTAGTGACGTTGATTAGTATCTTGGGCAGTAATATAAAATGAATCTCTTTTTTAATTTTTTTATACGACTTTGGTGACAAAAGAGCTTGCTGCCCGCCAGATGATGAACGGTGACCGCAGTTTATGACCCCCACTAACACCACAGCTATCACTATCACTAGTGTGTTAAATGATATAATAGCGCACATGAATAAAAAAATATATTAACACTGTCTTCGTAAGTAGCAATTGATTTATGTAATTTTTTGAAAGACAAGTCTAAAAATTAGGAGATATAGTTTTAGTGCCTTTATAGTATAATAATTTTTGTTTTACTTTCAGACACATCGTACGAGAAGGCATGTCGCCGCGGCTCTGCACCGAGCACGCCGGTGCCTGGTGCACAGGCCCAGCACAGCCCCTCGCGGCTTGCTTCGTTCTTCTTTTCGAAACGCTCGTTCAGGAGCAATCCGCTCAAGAGGACCAAGTCGGCTACGAAGTTGGAAAGGGAACGAGCACTCGCCGCAGTGCCCACGCATCCACCGACACACGCTCTGCGAACTTCAAGGTAATGTTAGATTTATAAATCGAGCAGTAAAAGCGTTAACTTAATTTACGATTACTGGTGGTAGGTTCCATTTGGCAGATCCGGAGTATCCTATTCATAACGGCCGATGACTTTCGCGGTAGGTTTAGTGGGTAGGGGCCGCCTAAGCCGAGTTCCACACATCCCGCCGGGCCCACCCAGGGCACCGGCGGAAGTTCCGTAAAAGGATTCCCCCGCGTAAAGAAAAAAATTCTATTTGCCTAAGACCGTCTAGTAGGTGTCACCGCAGTTCCTATTCCCACCGTCAAACAGCAGTGTGCAAACATTACTGGACTCCGGTTTGAAGGGTGTTTTAAACTAGTGGAAGTGGGTAACGAGATTTAACACCTAATGGCTCAAGACGACGAGCGCTATGTTGGGCTGTGTATACCATCTTAATCAACGCTAAGTTATTACAAGCAAGCGGCACTTACCACCAGGTGACGCCTTGCAAGTCTCGTTGCCTCGATTAATAAAAAAAAATCATCTCATACGTAATGTTATGCAGTGTGTATAATTCTAACTTGCAATGTTATGATCAAGCGTATCACTTACCATTACGTGTAAGTTGCTAATCTCGTCACTTCGTAGAATAAAAAACAGACTAAACCATAATCTACTTTAGTTAAGCCTTATTCATTTACCATGTTTTGTTTAAAATTCTCCTAAAACCTGACTTTTTCAGTTTGTTATTTATATTTTTTCCATAACCAATATCAACAATATGTACGTAATATGTATAAATAAATCCTATTATATTAACTATAACATATCTTAATACAATATACTATTAATTAAACGTCAAACTGATATTATTAGTGTAATAGAACATGTTATCGAGTTCTTTCGGGATACTGCAAGAATGTTACACTATTCTTTTCATTCATTTATTTAACTGATGTGTGTTGCCAGTTTCGTGACTGAAAACAATTATCCAGACGAGGTGTTGTATAATAACTCTGTATAGGAGTGTCGCCGTCCGACGCCACGCCCAGCACCTTCTGTTTACTGGACCCTCGTTAGCTGTCTCCGTCGCTTTATAACTTGATTGTGACTTCTTTATTACCTACTAAACTTATTACACCCAACGCGATAGGATGTTTGGCAAATTAATTATTATTAGACATAATAGATATATGAAGTAATTAGACGAACGGGACGTTTAATGAGGGAAAGGATGTTTTTATAGGACCATCAATGTGCTGGACAATGCATTTTATAGAAGAGCAGTTACATTCATACTCTATGTTTTTCTTTTTTTGTTTTACTACAAACAGACATTATATATAAAACATATGTTAAGTATAGCATGGAATAGTTGGAGAACAAATAGGGCCCAACATTACAAACAACACTAAGTACGTAAAAATTAACAATAGAAAAGATAGCAACAATTAATATGTGTAACAGCAATTATTTCCCCCAAATCCTCTTTCCTCGTCTCTCTCCTCTCCCTTATATTATATAATTTATATATATACATATACTTTCTAGCTCGCGGAGTCCGGATCCGCGAGCGCAGGGTCCGATGAAGCTTTCACGGCCATAA
>DWLS01006627.1:0-11452 GCA_018246255.1 Pachliopta kotzebuea | reverse complement strand
AGTTTATCTAACTATTAGGCTAACTATTAGCCTATAAGTAGATTCGCGCTACTTAGTGCACATTGTGCTGTCAAGATGGGTTCGATGAAGGTGTCAAGTCATACGGTCGCATGACGCATCTGATATTTGTGATGCAATTGCGCCTAAAATGACGAGTTGCTACATAAAAGTTAGTCGAAATTACAAACGTCGTATAAAAACTACCATCAATGTAACCTAACACTCGTAAGTAAATCCGAATTCAAAGTATTTCTTAAAAAAACAATAAAATATGTCCAATTAATCCATCCAACGCCATCTTAACATTTTTGTTGGTGTTCACAGTTTCATAATACAAAATTTTCTTATGTGAACACCAAATAAAATTAAAGAGATACAACTACTTGGCTGCTCATGGTAATAATACTCAAAATTAGAAAACGGCCAAGTATGAGTCAAGAATAGTATATAAACTGAATAAAATGTTATTTTAATTGTTTTGTGACTTAATTTAAACACTTAATATTATATGGGGAAATATTACTTTGTTTTGCTAACTAGCACCATATTCATGACTACGATAATCATTTCTAAACTAAAATCAGTTAAATTAGCCCAGCCATCTTCGAGTTTTAGCGATACTAATGAACGGCTACAGGTTTTCCTTTTATTTCTGATGATATGTTATTAAGTAAAAATAATGTTTTTGATTTATTTTTTCTACTGATATCATAATATTTATAATGGTTTTTTATTGCATTTTCCGGGTTCGATTCCAGCCACAAACACATTTTTTTAGTCTTTGAGTGCAGTTCTGCTTGTTTTTAAAAATAAAATGAAGTCTTCTTTCAGCAAATTTTCTTATCTACAATTTTTAAAATACTTTCCTTGCATGTGGCCTAGCCGTAGAACATCCACATAAATGAATTATAAATTATTATTATACACAGATTTTACTTTCTAAAAAACTTTCGTCAGAAAAAAGTATGCATAGATAGTCGATATCTCATTTCGTCTCTTATCAGTTCATTGTGAATATCATTCTTTATTGTAATATATAAATAATAGAAACAAGTTAGGTATTACTAATACTTCTCTTATTCAATGCAGTAAAAGTT
This sequence comes from Pachliopta kotzebuea, assembly GCA_018246255.1. Taxonomy (NCBI): domain Eukaryota; kingdom Metazoa; phylum Arthropoda; class Insecta; order Lepidoptera; family Papilionidae; genus Pachliopta; species Pachliopta kotzebuea. The sequence goes on along the minus strand of DWLS01006627.1, from coordinate 10,355 downwards.
GAGGTTATATAACTTTTACAAATAAAACCTCCTTTTAAACATTTAAAAACCAGAGGTTCACTTGATCAAAGCTACATTTTGAAATTATTTTAAAAATTTATCTGCTTGCACATTAATTACACGTACATGTATTTCTTGTTAGAATTTTGTGCAAAATTTATTTTTAACGAAAAATTATAAAAATATAGAAATGAACGCGGGCCAACGTTATGTAGTGTACAGCAACGGAGAACCCGATGAGAAAGGGCGTTCCCGACCTGTTACGGTCCTTGCGACTTTCGACTATCTTGGAAATGGTATCGTCCTTGATCATACTGGTAAAGTAAGGTAAAAATCATTTTTGTTATATAAAAACGTAGCAACAATATTCGTGTATGTTTGAATGATTTTTTTTTTATTTTTTGGCTAACAATTTATTTTTTAACTCTTAAGACTTAAATACAATCAGACAGAAGGTGTGGTGCTAGATCGAGAAATTGGCCCAGTATCACATTGGAAATGGCATGAACTTAACGATCCCCCAGTTCTGCAAAAGGTAATGATAGATACTCAAATGGCTGTGAAAGATCCCGAAATTTTAAAACTCGGAGGAATAGGAGGAAATACACCAAGAATCGATAACGAAGAAATGTTAGCAATTGAGTTCGATAACTTTATTAAAGAAAAAAGTAAAAAGTTATCGCAAAAGTTTAAACCGTTTCAAATTAAAATGAAAGCTTTAAAAATTAACGAAAATTTTTCATTAAAAGTACTAGATCAGGCAAGTGTATATTTATTGTTCAGGGAAGGTACAACAAACATAAAACTAAACTTGGGTATGATTTTGGATCATAAAGAAATTGTAGACACAGATACCGCAGAATTAGGTGAAGTTACTTGTAATTTGGAGCGACTTCCTGCACGCACTGACAGTCTGGCCATGTTGCAGCGCAGTGTAGCCCATGCACAGCGCGTTGAAAAGTTACGAGTAGATCATGAACGTCGTATTAAAGTTTCTGAAGAGATTCCAAGCGTTGACCGCATAACAGCAGCAATTTCTCGACCATTAAAGTCACCTGTTCGGAAATTACCAGAACCAAAATGCTATTGTAACGTTGTAAAACCACCTGCATGTTCGTAATGTTAATAATAATTAAGTGTTATACTTAACTATGTAGGATAATTCCTTTAAAGAATGTTTCCTTCAAAGAATGTACGATTTTTTCTGTACAGATGATATGAGATTAGACCGATATTGAATTTAATAATATTCTATATGACATTTAATTATTATGGCTATAATTTGATAATGTTATTTAGATAAAAATTTAACTCATTTTATAGAAAATTTGTACAGATTTTATAAAAACATTTTTTTTTTCTAAATGATAACTTTGTTAATGGTTTTGTTAGTAAAAAAATTTACTTCACTAAAAATTGTTTTTTTGCTGTATTTAACTGCGGTTTTGTGATAGGTGGTATATTGGAATTTTTTGGTATAGTCTAATGTTTACTGTCTTCATAATTTTTTTATTTTTAAATCTGTAACTTGATGCTATAATATTCGATTACTAAGTATTAAAGAGTTCTTTAGAATGTTATCATTAATTGTTTAATTAACAAAACATCTTCTCTTATTTCTTATCCTTTATTTGTATTTGACCGTTGTTTTTTTACTGCATTTATGGCGTTCATCGTCATCATCAGCCTTTTTTAATCCACTGCTGGACATGCTTTCCTCAATATCCTCCACCAAATAAGGTTCTCAGATTTACACATCCACCCACTACCATCACGTTTATTTATCTATTTATTACGTTGACATTTCGAATTCTTTGCAGTTTTAACTCGCGGGATTCGGATTCCCGTACTCTGAGTTCTATCAAGCAGTAAAAGTCAACAAAAAGACTATAACTATAATTCGAAAAAACATGCTTTTCGACACCCGTGATCACGAAAAAACTAACATATCATAACAACACAATAGACAATTATTCCTGTGAATGTTCAAAATTTTTTTAAAATATAGTTCAACAATATCATCATGATTATTCAACATACATATCCAAAATTGAGCTGTTTGAACGCCATTTTTCGCGCGCTTAGATGACGCCATGGGCCGCGATATTCGCACGAAGTGTTTGTTTATTACAGGTGTTTTGGTTAATTCTTAAAGATTTTACCATGGAAGAAGCTAAAAAACCTTTTATCGGTATTGCATAGTACCAAAATGCAAAAATATTATCAGATCTACTCTCGATAAAGTATTTTTTTGTTGTTCTTGTCATCGTATATAGTCTCACCACTGACGAAAATCCTCAAGACACACAAATTTAAATATATTTCCAGGATAATTCTTTTTCTAGCAGCTTTCGACTACGTGATTAAATTTAATGTCATAGCTCGAGTTAGCTTGAGCCATCGGGTGGAAGGGTTTTTAAAAACTACATGCTTGGGACTACTGTCCCAAGCTATGATGTGAAGTTTATAAAAACAGAGAGAACTGATGTTATTTAGTAATACAAGCTTGTTATATACCAAGGTTATACAATGGGTTCTTATGGCTAGTTTATAAACTATATGTAATTAATGGATCTGTTATCCGAGTATAACGGGTTCCTATTTCATTTTATCAGTGTTTTCTTTGCTCATTGTCGGCCTTTCTCTTATGACATTACTCTCGTGACGTTTCATTTCGTTCGACCAATGACAGGGCGTTGGGTAAATTTGAATTTCGCTTACATAATTAGCACTTTTTAATTACTATTTTATATAAATAAATAACAATTATGTAACAAAATGTTGGTATAATAATAGTTTAACAAAGTTTAAGATTCCGGAAAAAATATATTAGGCAAATTTAAACCGCATATATATTCCTAATTTATTTACAGTCCGAACCAATTCTATGCCTTTAATTGTGTTAAAAGATTATCATCCTTTATACGGTGTTCCGTAAAATTGTCTTGTCTAAATATTTGCAACATTTTTTTTAAAAATAAATACGGTTACGTGGAAGAATGGGGCTAGTCGCAGATATGTAGCAGAATTGAAAATTTAAATACATAGATTATTTAAAAAATTAAATTAAACTATCAATTATGAATTTTTGTAATAAAATCCAAGTGGTATGACTCTGTTTGACAGAGATCGTCAAGATAGTGCCTAATCACCATAATAAGTATTTCTATACCTAAGACCAAACCGTACCGTGCAAACGTTATTGTTGTATACGGAAACTCCAACACGAACTTTGCTGTAAAAAAAATGCAATGAACGCTAAAAATAAGGCTTATATTATCAATATATTATAATTCATATTTTATTGAAATAAACATTATAAAAATTACACATATTAAAGAGTTTATGCTTTTTTTCTACAATTTACATGGAAATAACATTAAGTTTAAACAATATTGTGCTACGGAAGTTGAACTTGAGAATGGTCGGATGTACTTTCAGCGGAGTCGCCAGCGCCGTTGGCCAGTAAGTCAGAGTCCGTGCGCGTCCTCGCTGCTGCCAGAGCACCTTGACTTTTATTGCGAAGTTCAAAAACTTGAGTGATAGCGTCACGAAAGCACAAAAAATTATAATCAATTACACCTGAAAATTTTAAATGAAGTTCAATGTTGTTTCAAGGGTATATAATAAAAAAAAATGCTATATATTTAAACATAATTGCAATATATTCTTATTTTCTAACATTTAAACATAATTTAGTGCTAACTTCAATTCATAATAATATAACGTCAATAAATAGTGGAGTTTGATGTTCAGCAGTGGAAGGTTGACAGTAAAACATTTATGAAACTTAATGTTATATGATTTTGTCATAGGTTATGCCTAAAACAGTGAACACAATTAATTTTTTATGTAAAGCAATAAGTATGACAAATGTATTAAGAAAAATGGGAACCTTGTTTTTGAAAATTCTCTTCACGAAGAATACAAACAAGTGCCAGAAATTTGTTAACTTCTCTCAAATAAAGTACTGTCCCATTATTAAGCTTAATCAGGCTTGAGCTCTGACTGTTGAATGTATTCATTTCAGTTTCATCAACCATTCTGTAAAATTTATTAAATATAAGGTACATTTTTTCCCCTGACGAAACGACGATGCAAGCAAGACGTTCATCTAATGATAAGTGACATACCCGCCCATAATAAAGAGCTGCTTGTTTTTTACTATATACGGTATCATATTGTTCTAGTCATGAAACAAGAGATGTTAAGTCTCGTTAACCCTCAAATTTACTAACTGTTTCATACGTACGAAAGAGGAGAAATCTGTATGAAATTTATGATAAAATGTATGTTTGTGGATGGAAAATAAAGTAGTGTTGATCGAGCGAATCGTTTCATTACAATCACAATCCTCCTCTTTAAAAAACCTAGATGTAGAATAAATGTCATATCCTGCTGGTCCTAACAGTTTCACTAATAAACTGGCTTGAAATTCTGAAGATTCTTTGTGAAAGCCTTAAAAAATAATATGAACTGCATTCGCCATCTACGACACTCTTCCGTCCGACTGGATGGCCCGCCATCCAGGGTCAGCTCTTACGGCGGTCTTACTTACTCCAACATAATTTATCACTTTAATGTCTCATTTAACTATTTTACTGGGGTAAAAAAATTTAAAAAACAATATTACATTGTGAAAACTTTTAAACACCCTGCTACCATGTATTGAAACGACTTGTCAATTAACACTGCTTTATTTTTCATCCACCGACATTCCTTTGGTACAACATTAATACGCCCTTTAAGCCGTGGCCAAGTAATATTTCCATTACACTCTTTAGTGCCAGAAATACGTGCTAATTTAATACCTTCCTTTATAGTCACTGCCAATGCAGACCTAATAATGTGAAATTACTAAAATATTATGTACTATGAGTATTATAATAATTTAAGTATTACATAATAAAACTATGTTATAGATTTTACACTCTTTTACTCTTCACATTTGTTTCACGATTTACTTATGGGTTATAAATTTTCGAATACTTTATAACGCACTAATGGTTCACAACTAATTCATCAGATTAGATAGGTCATACATCTTTGCAAAAGAGCCCCAATTGCTGTCGAGGATGATTTGCAATGCCATTGAAATTAAAAAACATCCTCATTTCCAATAACGAGATAATTATACCGCGTACGCTGTAGCATGGTGCGGGTGACAGACCTATATGCTTGTATGACGTTGACTACTGTCAGTACCCCATGACTAGGGATCAAAGGTTTACCAATAAAATTTTAGCGCTATCGATACTCGCAACATAAATCTAGTCCGCAAGAATTACTTCGCCGCCATTTACAGCAAATAAGATATTGGTCCTACTACAAGAGGCCATCAACAATATTCAACCTGAAGACTGGTCGAAGGTTGTCAATAAAACTAAAAGAGACATTATGTCTGATTGGGATCGTGACTTCCATATTGAATTCATCATTAATAATAGGCGTCACGGATTCAGGTGATGAATTTAGTAACAATTCTGATGTTCTTCACTCTGATATAAGTTTTGACAAATAAAATATATAATTCTGACAGCAACCCTGTATATATTCCGTTGTTCCATTTATATAATTACAGACTTTGTAACAATTAAAAATTGAACTATGCACAACTTCCTTCTTTTATTATAAAAAACATCGCTATCTATCTATCGTAGCAGTATGTCCCATAACTAGACATGTATATGGCGTTACGTTATACACATAACACTGCGTAAATTTTTTTTTTCAATTTGAATTTATTGGTATACTAGAACATTTAGGCTGGGTTAAATTTAAGTTATTAAAGTTATCAATGATTTAGTATATTATGAATGTGGTACAGCTGAAATACTATCATAATTTGTAAATAGCTGCAACTTTCAATAGTGAAATGAAGCGTTACTGAAACTGTCACCTGCACCAAGTTACAGCGCACAAGGTATAGGTACAACTACTGGCATGGGATCTCATTATGAGCTGTATTTGATGATAAATCAAATACCGCTCACACCATCAGAAAACCTTAAGACGAAATAAAATAAATTTATTGTAGATAACTGTAAAACAAAAGCTGTGGGTATTCTGAGTAGACTATGCCATTAGGACCTGGATGAGAAGTGACAGCAGTTCAGTCTGCCAGTGAAACACTGAGTGATAAATCATTAAATTTCTGCAATATAATGTGTACACCTTTTTTTAAATATGATTAAGTTTATATTATTTAATATTTATTAATATATAAAATTTGATATGTATTACATACCCATATATACATGAAATATCAATGACAACATCTATCATATCACAGCATAATTCATAACTTTGCATATCTACAGGAGAGCTGTCTGTAGCTATGTAGATTTTTGAAACAACATCAAACAGGAAAGCTTTTTCAATTCCAGAATTCTGAAAAAAAGGGCACAAATAAAATAATGTGTATTAGCCTTATGACAAGGTTTCACTCTTATAGATATACATTTCAATATTTTTTTATTCTTGCAGAGAAATAAGTATCCCTTTTACTTCATGGTAAGTGATATACTTGCCCATAACGATATAGTCGCATATCGTAAGGAAGGTACTATCCCACTGCTGAATATAGGCCTTCCCTAAAGATCTCATTCTCCAATTGGTCTTGCACAGTATGTACATAGTGGTTTCCAGCAACCTTTGCCAGGTAGTCAAGCCACTTTGTGGCTGACCTGTATTTACTGCATTTGCAGTGAAGCAACTGTCATACAAAGATCTTAATGCTCCATCGGCCATCAATCCTTAGAGCAATGTACCCTTTTTTCTTTAGGCGGGGAATCCTTTTACGGACCATTCGCTGATGCCCTGGGTGATCCCGGAGCGATGTGTGGTACTCGGCCTGGGCAGCTCCTACTCACTAAACCTACTGCGAAAGCCATCAGCCGTTATGAATGGAATGCCACGGACCTGCCAGCGACAGGGCATGAGCAATGTACCCTACCCATTACCACTTATGTCTAGCAATCCTTAGGGCTCTGTCAATGACCATAGTTCTCTTACAGATCTCCTCATTTCTGATTTGGTCGTGTAGAGATACTGTGAGCGTATCCCTAAGTTCAGTTGGGCTACCCACAGGAGGCTATCCAACTTCTCCACTTCCCAACTACTGCATTGTTTAGATCAGTATTTCCCAACTCTCTTGGTACTAGGGCCCATTTTTAGTAGATATTTTTTTGTGTGACCCCTTTGGATCTTGTGATTTTTAACCAATACCCACCAAAAACAAAAAAAAGTTAAATAAATTATGTTAGCTAACTTTTTTCAAATAGTTTCAGATTGCCTACCTATGGGCCCTACACCACTTTTACTGCAACACTGGTCTAAATAATACTCACTGCACCTGATTGGGTTTGTTGCTCTGACACAAGAAAAACTTGCTATCTTAGTAGGTCAACAAGCTACAGTGCTCTTTAAATAGTAACATATTCACCCAACTATTTAATTCGAGTAATAGTAGAAGTTTGTTTTCTAATAGAAAACATCTTTACTTACTGAAATAAGTATGTTAAGAAGATTTTCTAGGGTTGGTAATTGTGGTATTAATTTTTGTACAACTTTACTGAATGCCTCAAATATAGAATGATCATAAATGGAGGTTAAATGGAATGATAAATGGACATGTTCTAAGCCATTTTCGACCAAATCTTCATTTGCTCTATGATGAATGTCTCTCTGAGATTCCATTTTATAATCATCATTAAGGCCATCCACCTGAAAAAAATTTTATTATTATTTAAAATTTAACCTGTAATGAAATAGTCACTAACTATATTTTTAATTTTACCTTTGCCCATTTTATTATAAACATGGAAATAAAATAAACAATAACTGATATATATTTATCCACCAAACGCCAAATATTATATGCAAGACTAATAAAATTAGGCCATATTCCCTTTTTTGGAAGACATTAATAATTTTTTTTGTATCTTGCGACTAAATGCTCCAGTAGTTTATTATTCTATAATTATTCATTTAGTTTTTAAGATTAATATTATTTTGTACTAAATATCAATTAATAGTTATATAAAGATAGAATAAATTGACAGAACTGGGTCTAAAGAGTATCTCTAATAATTACCTTATGTATAAAAACTTCAAACTTTATGTTGCTGTTTACTCTATAAGCTTTAGTAACAGTTAGTTGTAGTTTATCCAAAGCATCTTGGTAGTCATCCTGCAAATGAAGAGTGTGAATGTTACATAATTTGAAATCTTTTTTGTCTATTGCATTTGCAATAGAATAAAGGATTAATGAAAATAATGCATAATGATAACAAATATTTTTTTTATTAATAATAAATAATGAAGTGTAAGAAAAATTACAAAAAACATTGAAATGTACCTGAGCATCTATGACAAAGACAAGTGCACCACATCCTCCAAATATAGTATCAGAATCAAAAGTTGGGTCAAAGAAGTCTATCTGTCCAGGAAAGTCCCAAATTTGAAACTGCACAAAGCTACTATTGTTTATATCATCTTTAACAATTTTGTTAGTTGATTCTAAGAACAATGTTTCATTTGGGGACATTTTATGAAAAACAACTTTTTGTATGGAAGATTTTCCAGACCTTGAACAACCAAATTATGTAATTACTTTTTAGTAAAACTAGTAAAGTAATATAAATAATTGAAAATAGGTATAAAAAATATTAGTATTTACCGTCTTAATCCCATAAGTAAAATTCGTGGTTTATGGTCCTCTTGTAATGATGTGTTATCGTTTTCACCATTTTGTTCAAATGGTCCATAACTAAAATCCTTTGGAAATGAACCTACATAGCAACTAGATTCATCCTGATAACTCTAAAAACAAAATAAAAAAGTAAAACATTTTTATATTTATTATAATGGTCATGACCAATAAGGGTTACTTACCATTTTAATATAATTATTTATACATATGCTACAAGTCTGGATAACAGAAATTCATTTCTCTTCGTGTTTCTGTACTGAACTTGCATGAAATATTAAAACAAATTTCACCATTTAATAAAAATTTAAAACTTTGCTTGATTTCATAAATTTGCCCAGAGAACAGTGCAGTCATGTAACATTAATGGAAAATTACTAATGAGAGAAGACGAAACCAAACAACTGATAGCAAATCTATACTAAAACTTGTACTAAATATATTCTGTAATATCCCTTCTATTCGTCATACATCTGAAGTTGACATATGTTAATGATAAATGTCAAAATATTAATGATAATACTTTTTATAATAAAAGTGCGGAGTACAAAATTAATAATATTCGTGACAGAAAAATGTTTAAGTATTAAGAATTCTATGATTTCTCATTTTTACCGTTGATAAAATTACCCTAATGTTTTGTAAATATATAGATAAAAAATATAGGTTTTGATCCTACTATTCGTCGAATTTTCTTCTATTTTTGCAATATGAAGAATCGTATTTAAAAAAAATGTTAATACTAATATATACTAATGGGAAAAAGGAAATGTCCTTCAGTTTTAAAACATCCTACCTAAAAAATTATAAAAGCTGTATAGGAAGTGGTGTTAATAAGAAAATAATTATCTTAACATAACGATAAAGTTATTAGAAATCTTATCATGATAGTAAAGATCAGTAGCAGTATTTTCTTCTGGTCTTATTGGTCTACTTAGATTTGGTAGCACAATCGACCGAAAAAATAATGGCTAGATAAGCCCTCTTTTTTTAAATAGTATTCATTTTTGATTCTTCACATTTGTGTAATTGATGCTCGTTATTTCTCACTCAGTTATAAGAGGGTGTCCTCAGGTAAGCCTAATTCAAAAATGTTTACAATAACCTGTGTTGTTACTAAAAAAAACTAAAGAAGTTTATGAACTGTTGATATTTTGTAATGTGCAAAAAGTTGGTTACTATAGCCAGATTTAAAAAAAATTGACCTCCTTAGTTGTCATATTAGGTATTATAAGAATTTATCCTACTTTGGCGATTGCTTTGTCTTTTTATGTTTAGTAAGGACATATTGTAACATAGTAGACCTTCTTTACTGATTTTTTACTAAGTATAAAGATTATTTTGAGTTCTTGTGCCCTACTGTTAACATCCTCAAATTGTCTTTGTAAGTATCTTTTGTTGTTTATATTAAGAATTTTTTATTGTTTGTTAAATATAAATCTGCTTATATTGTTTTTTTATAAAAATATATCGATGAGAGAACAAGTTAAAATAAAGACTTATTTTTGTTGTCAATTATTCTTGCTTGACTTTACTTAGTTATGTTTATATTTTTTAATTATAATAAAAACTTTTACATATTTAAATAATGATAGCTATTAAAAAATAGGTCACTCCAAGTGAGTTACAATGGTCAGTCAAGTCA
>DWLS01006626.1:0-11452 GCA_018246255.1 Pachliopta kotzebuea | reverse complement strand
AAACACGTGGTAAGCGAGGAAGGGGGTAAATCTGAATTCGCGCCGGTTCCTTCCCCCTCTACCCCTTCCTTACCGCACAGTGAACCACTTAGCTTTATTAGGTTCACAGCGTCGCATACCAAGGAGCCCCTGTCCTCCTCCTTCCCCTATTCACCACCCCTTCTCCTCCCCGCGATAGAAACTTCCCTGACAAATTTATTCGGTCGCAATGTCAAGGTGAAACGAACCAGGGAATTTGCCCACTAATCCTTCGCCAAGCATAATACTTCTCTCCCAGATGTCAACTTCCAAGTTATGACTCCGTGAACGCAGCAGGTACAGCTGTTTACTTCTGTAGGACATTATGGACCAGTTATTCTTCTTCAAATTAAATTTCAGTCTGTCCACTGGTGGGATTTGTGCTTTGAGTTTATAACACGATGAAAGAATAAGGAGCATTTTCATAATTGTTTAACCTAAAGAATATATTCCTCGTTGCCACCTATAACTTATTCCCAAATATCTTGCAGTTAATGAAGAAGAGAATATACTACATTTTTATATAATTAGTATGATCATTTCATTATAAATGTATAAAGATATAAACCAATGAGTGTCGGTTGATGACCCGTTACTTGCTTCACCACCGCATAGTCTGCATTAAAGTTGTTTCTTGTATTCAAATTAAGTTAACCGGTATCATATCAAATATTCATGAAATTGATCTGAAGTGTTTTTGTATTGATTTTTGATGCTCATTGACAACGTTATCAAATTCCGGTTATGATTACTGCGTATCCGGTTTTAATTCATAAAAGTCAGTACTTATAAACCACAGCGACGAGATGTTTAACAGGATAAAGACTTTCTTCTGATCCAGTTCATTAAAGCCTTAGATATAATACGTTATCTCCTGTAATGTTATATTCTGAATTTTATAAGCTTTAGTTATTTTAATATAGAATATATGCTAAAGGACAATCCGAACAGTGGATAAGTAACGCTGCTGCTGACGGCTTCCAGTCGTAGAGGCTGCCTACCACCGATCCCAATATTTCATCCCCTTTCTTATTTATCATTCAATAGTACTTCATTCTACGATGTACTGTTATTTATCACACCTCATTCGTTCACTCGATAGCATTAACCGTGCTCGCTGTATACTGTGTCGTTAATTACCGGGTGAACGGCGGCTTCATCACCATTAGCCGGGCTGATACACCGCTAACGATGTGGCACTTAACGCGACAGTGAAAGGTCCCCACTCATATTACTTATTGTATAATTAAATGTACAGTTGTTTGCTGGTCATCGGAAGTGGAGTAACATTTGACTTGAGTAATAAAGTGGAACATTGGCCGGCGGAACTTACTCACCCGGAGTACTCTCTTCGCACGTATAAGTGTCTCCACTTCAAAGAACAACGAAATCGAAGTTAAAGCAAGTTATGAAATTTGGGGTAAAGTTACGATTTCGAAATAGCTTCGACTATATTTCAGACAACATAATAAGACGAACGGTACCTCAATCTGTAGCGTAGGCAGCATTAAGCATGCCGATTAACAATGAGAAACACAGCGATAATTGCTCTGCTCTAGTCTAGTCTGGTCTAGTGTAGATGTATCGTGAATTCGTAAATGTTTGAACAACAATGCAACGTAGATACAAAATATTTATTTAGTGTTGCTAATCAAACCGGAAGTGGAGCGGAGAGTTTCATCTCTGGCGTTTCACTTGTATGGGGAACAATACGAAAATGTTTCATTTTCGATCAAAACAAATAGGCCGGGTCCCGCGGCGGGGGGAAGGGGAGAGGGTATCAGTCAGCGCTCTACGAATTTTCGCGTTTCACAATATGGAAACGGCGAAAAAACCGACAGCAGCGGATACTTGGTAAGCTGCAAAATAAACGAGCTGAGCTATGAAAACCTCTACCTCTAAATACACACCCTTCCCTTTGATCAACCTGTTTATTACAATAATTTCATCTTTACCTTCACCGTCTTTATAGTGGACTCGCTCTGATAATTCTGCAAATTGGACTTCCGTCTGAAGCGTGAGACGTCCGGAAAGTATTATTTGGCTCAGAGGGAAGGGGGAGGGATAAATACAGTAATTATATCTTTTCGTATTACACATAGGGAAGTCCCCGCTACGATGCACTTACTGAAACGCTCTGATGCTACGAACTACGGGAATGCCTTCGTGAGCTCTTGAACGGTGATCACGCCGGTGTATCAGCACCAGCACCTGAAGCAGGGTTAGTTCCATGCTGTACGTGTGTCTGTGTGTGGTTGTGCATGAAATATTTATTTGGCAACGTTTTAAAACGGCTCAATGTTTTTGGCGTAGCGCCGTAATAAGTTTGCGATGTGTGCCGATATATCAGCCCGCCCTGACAGATTTATAAGGGTCCGCAGAATAAAGGCAGGGATTATTCAAATACGCGTGAATACCGTCCGGAGGGATCAAATGTTCATCTTTACGCTGTCCCCGCACAGCGTAAGTGCAGTGTGGTCACCGTCGCACCTTTAGTATGAATCACACATATATACATCTACTATTAGTTGGTCTCTAATACCGGAAACCGTCTAGGTATATACCATCGCAACTCCTACTTTTACCATCAGATAGTAATGTATAAATATAACTGAGCTATAGTTTGAAGGGTGCTGTATACTAGTGAAATTCTTAGGGTAACGAGACATGTTACGGCAAACGTATCACTTACAATCAGGTGATTTACTTCTCTCAACACCTAGAATAAATAAAATAGTGTACTGTAGAATATTATGAGCAGAGTTACACGTGGTTGTTGAAACTTGGATAAGCTTTCCAAGAGATCATGAACGAATGTAAATATCGCACGGAGCATCCCATAGATTTGTTAAAGAGGAAATAATCTTGCTTTTTAACGAGTAGAAAAGTATTAGATAAATGTTTGCACCTCACACGAATTGACAAAGTCGTGAACAAGCATTTGTACATAGTATTGTTAGTATTATAAAACCGATCAAGATAAAGTTGTGTGTAGCGGACATAAGCAAGTCGAAAAATTAAAAAGTCGTGGCGGGGCAACATTGAAAGTGAAATAAAAGTTCAAAAGTGGATTCTTAAAAGTGTTACAAGTTTAAAATGAAAGACTCAAAAGCCTGCGGGGATTCAATAAAAGTTTCAAAGAGCCCGGACCCAGACCCGGACCAGGACCAGGCTGCGATAGTGATGTGATTAAGCAGTTATTAATCGATGTTTAAGTTATTGACTTTATCCAGAAATATAGTTTAAAGTTTTCTGGCTGCCGACACCCGCCCGCCCCGCTCTTTATAATTACTCTTACGAATATTTTGAAAGCTGTGTCCGATTTGCAGCTGCATTCTCCAATCGGATCCATTGAATATTTTTCTTTTGAGTTGTTCATTTAACTCTTTCCCAGTTTCATTAGCAACCGGACTTATTAACATATAACTTGACCCTTCGCTTGAAGCAGGTTAAACCTTAACTCCCCGGAGGCTGCGCCGGAGGAGCGGCCCTAAACCCTGCATATTGGCTATCCTGTTTCCGTTTACGCTGTCGTTCTGTTTTGTCGTGTACCCATAAATCTGTCATAGCGCCGGGTGCTTCTGATGTATTGAATTAAACCTAAACCTGTCGCGCCTCAAAACAACCTGGTAATTCAATGTATTTAATCTATATGCTTTGTATAAGTCCGGACGCCTCTCCCCTACCCCCTTCCGATCCACGCAGAGATGTGTGAAGGCACTTTAAATACAAAGCATACTTTTACAATTGACTAAGTAACGTTTGACACTAACATAAAGTAAATACATATAATGGACACGTAAACATTTAATGGGGACAAATAATTCATTGGTCGCTTTGACATTCTGATCGAATAGAGCTTTCGACATACACAAACACAACTGGACAGTTCACCCTTTGTATGAATTGTTTTTATTGTGTCAATGGAATACGTTTGTGGCCTTTATCGGTCGGTGGGTGACAGTTAGACAACAACTGATCGATTGACATTCATCGTTCAGACGCGGCTCATTATCGTCACACGATAACAATATGATCAATGAGATGTAGATATGTTCGGATGTTGACCGAACGAATCAGTATATCAATAGCAGTAATAGTTATAGTACAGGGTTTGGTATCTAAGTTAAATAATCAATGACAAGTTAACGAATATAGAATATGCTAGAAGTGTCCGCTGCAAATAACTGCTGGTCCGATCCACGTTTAGTGACAAGACGCTCGGAGGTAAATGTAAAAATGCAACCGTGGCGATACACCGGGAGATTTCTCCCTGAACAGGTGCATACAGCTTCGCGAAATATTTCACAACAGCTGACAGCTGGCAGGTGGCAGGTGGCAGGTGGCAGCTGGCGGATGTTTATACTTCGCATATTCGTAGCGCTCGTTCCAGCTCCTGTCCCCGCAACCGCGACGTTACACGAAACTACACAGATTATATCAAGATTAAATTACATGAATGATTACTAGTAACATTATTAACGTATTGAAAGAAAGTTATATATAATGTTATCATTATGAGCCGGATACCGCCCAGGGGTAAGCTTCAGCTGTAGCAGTCCTGCGCTTCCTGCACCCAGCGGCTTTGCGACCTTCACCAAATATCCGGTTGGCCTAATAAAGACCCTGGTGGCATTTCTTATATTTATATTTCTTCCTCTCCCCGCGGTATAAGGCTTTCTACGACGGAAAAAATCGGACTTTATTTTCCTATTCGCGAAAGAATTCATAAAAGGCGAATGTTAACGAAAGGGAAATGTTCATGTGCCGGAGACCGTTCCTTTGCCGACGCCGAAGTTTTGTTCAAGCGCGTACAATAAAATAAACTGCGCTCCCACCATTTTAAATGAAAAAATCTTATAATGTGAACTCTCTTTTAAACATAGAAGTTGGTTAAATACTACTTTGTGTAGAAACTCATTTAATATAACCGCCGTCCGCTCGCTCGCACATTTCACGAAACATAATTAGGTTTTGTTTTGAATAGTAAGATAAGTCGCGTTACTCTGGTAATTTTACTAGCTACAACGCTTTTCTAACCAGAACACAGTAAATTTTACACATTACTGTTAGCTGAGGAGGTATCTAAGGAGTACTCCGGCGACTGGAACCTGCAGCAGTAACTGGACTTCTATACTCACAATACGATCCCGCCGCGTCTCCGCAAGGGCTTGTAGCTAACGTAAACAATTACCGGAGTAACAAGACAACGTTACTAATAATCGTTTATATTTTATTAAACGTAAATACCTAATATTAAGTTTATACGTAAACTGATATATAAATATTACTTTTATGTTGTCGACGTAAGTAAATGTTAGGTTGAGTATAAAAGTATTCTGTGTGGACATTACGAATATATTGCGAAGGAAATAACGTTTTTTGGGGGTGGGCGAGGAGTGCTCCCCCACTCCCCCTCACTCCCCGCGTGTTCCCCCTCGCAAGGCTTCAACTATTGAATATTTTCGGGACGTCCAAATGTTATGAGCGATGATGGATCAAATTGAAGCGGTGACCACGACCACCGCGCAGGAACAGCTCCAGCGGAATCGCTCCTTCTCTCCTCATTATAATATAGCAACATATTTTGACATTTCTTTATAAGGTGTAAATTTAATAAAACTGATTGAACGGAACGACATCAATGCAGCTCCGTGTCATCAAACCGACGGTAACTTCTCTCGTCTGATAGTTAATACACGGAGTTAATTCTAACTAAGAATGTCTTATCCAGTTATACGGAACCAATCAAACGGAAATACTTAGTATGTAGCGGAATTGAGCTTTATTAAGGTGAAGCCGCAGCTCATTACTGCGTATTGCCGGGGGACGTCGCGCCGCCCTCTTGTTATCAATATATTTTACAACTATTTCCGTACACAAATTATCAGTTTAACAACAAAATCTCTATCAGGTTAAATAAATAATTGTTAAAAACGTACAATTACCGCTTACGTGTTACATTAGTTACATGTGGACAAGTGGAACGGCGCTGTCCGCGGGGAACGCATACAATTGCTTGCCGCACACCACTTTGCGGTCGCGGTGTATGAGGAGGTGCGAGGGGGGGTGAGAGAGGCCGGAGGTAAGGAGATCGTTCATCAAACGCGCGACACCCCCGTCGACTTTTAAATCGATCCCCTCGCCGATAACTATCTGATCGGATGTCAAACAAAAACTTTTTCCACGTGTCGACGTCTATCTGACGTACCGCCCCAACCCCCGGCCTCAGGGTCGACAGTTCCGCATCGCGATAGAACCTGAAATATCGTTCGGAGCCGGCGTGATACCCGGGGAGCTTACGTGAGATACCTATTGGCGACGACCGGGACAATATCTGTAATATCCGGCTGCGGGCCCGCCCGTCCCCGCCCCCGCCCACACTTCGCCCTTTCGTATATTCGAACCGGACACCGGTCTCTGCATGCATCGGGCATTACTACAGCCTTTGATGCAACACTACACCCGCCGGTCCCACGTCGAGCTGCACAACGTTCACATGCCGATTGACAACTACGTTCACACCGCAGTTGACGTATTCACACACGAAACTATTTATTATTGTTAAATATAACCGCAGTGTCTGTTATCGTTATAACAAGATTTTTCTCGACCGAAGATCAACGTCATAGAATTTTGGTGAGATTGTCTCGATAGAAGTGTGTTACAATTAGCACAAGGCACGCGTTTAGATTGGAATGGGGATGGTGATGGCGAGGGGAGTCATTTCGGCGATGATTGATGTCCAGGTTGTGTTTCAGCTTCGACGTACGCGGCAAGCACCTGTCGGAGGCGCGGCACTGGTCCGCGCCGGAGGTGTTCGGTCCCCGCGCCCACTTCTCCACCGCGCCGCCGCCCGCAGCGCTGCTGGTGCGCGACGTGAAGCGCCGCGACGAGGGCGTCTACCGCTGCCGGATAGACTTCCGCAACACGCAGACCACCAGCTTCAGATATAACCTTACCGTCGTAGGTGAGCACCCAACCACCGCCGGCGACGGACTCTCCCTTTTTTTTTAATAACAGCTAAGAGGCAAACGAGCAAGACGGGTCACCTGATGGTAAGTGATTCACCGCCGCCCACGGTCACCAAAAACGCCAGTGCATTGCCTACCCTTCAGGTAAGAATACGGGACTCTCACTCACCAGTGGAAACGCGGTGGCCTCTAGGAGGCCCCCACTTCACGCTGATTTTCTGTGAGAGGGTAGTGTTTCACCGGTCGATCCTGCCCACCCGCGTGTTGCAGCGAACTGCAGACTTAGATCTACCACCGTAAACTCTCCCTTATCCGTACTCCTTTATCGATATTGCTTTGTTTTGTATGAATTCATAAGTGCAGCGGATCTTCACACATGACACGAGCAGGTGGCAGGCGTGTAGCAGAACGTCCCGTCTGCCTCGACCCGGCACAGATTAATTATTTACACATAGGTATTGTGTTACTATATCGGTTCGGTGATCGCAGATAAATCCTCGCTGTATATATCTACGAGTCGTATTTTGATTCGGTTCCACTTAAAGTTTCACGTGGCGGCGGGTGAGGGAGGAGCGGGAAGCGCTGCCTGCTCCACACGAAAGACACAAGACACCGAAGTTTCTGATTAAACTTTAAATAACTAAATCACATCCCCTGCTCTAGTTTATCGCCATAAGTCCCCGAACTAATTATCCGGCCGCCGGTGCTCACGGTGCTACAGTACACATAAATGTATAATTTAACAACCCCCTGCCTCACCCCGCACCCGGTACGAGGGAAGTGTCGCCGCGCCCCTACATAACTTTCTTGCAGAATATTCAATCAATGCCCCTCCGCTTCAGCCGGGCGGCCTTCGTGGTGCTCCATATTCATTACCACCGCTGTGAAATGTTCAATAATTTGATCAGCCCCACCGGCCGGTGTCGCCGGTCCCTCACCGCACACACACACACACCCCCGCGGCCGCGCGTTAATTTTGATTAATTCAATTGTACCGCTCCTGCGCCGGTCCGCGGTGTTGACGCGTCCCCATCACATTACAACATGTATCCGTAATATATAGACTTCAACTTGACATTTGAATATGTGACAGGTTTCATACAATTTTTTTGAGTAATAAATAACACTGTGTACTGTCGCCGCTACGCCGTAGCGCTCCCTCCGCCCCCCCGGCCCTCGCTTCCTTATTGAAATTTGATCATTCAGTCCGGTGCCGGAACATTTGTTGTTCCTGCTTTATATTCCCCGTCCGTTTCCACTTGGACTCCCCCCGGATGGATTTTTGAATTCGTTTCACGATTTCACGCTCTGTGAAACAAGCCGATGCCGAAATCGAGGTGAGTGATCTTGTAACGGGTTCCGTCGCGCCGTACCGCGACTGTCTCCCAACGATACACGTTACTTCACTCTAATTAATTACATGTCTTAAATTCACTGGGGACTGTGGAACAGGACGTCTCGTGCGCAGAGTAAAGGCACACGTAGCCGGATGTCAGGCCGCAAGTAAATAATTGCTTGAGACACGCGAGTTGCTCGGAGTACATTTTAGTGACAAAATACAAACATTACCTTTTACGAATGTAACAAAGGAAAATTTAAAACATACTAAAAGTGAATATGTTTACAGTGCCTCCTGAGAAGCCTGTGGTGGTGGACCGGTGGGGGCGAGTGATCAACACGACGACCCTCGGGCCTCACGAGGAGGGCGACGACGTCCTTCTTACGTGTCGCGTGTTAGGAGGTGAATATAAATAAAATATTAAAGGCTCAGGCTACGGGGCCCTTATTAAGTATAAGTTATTCATCTAGCTAGAGTCCTTTTAATTAACTACAACAGCAGGTTTTGGATAAGACGGTGAGAGCGGCGTCGTGCAATTATATACTATGTAAGTATTTATATTACATTTCCCGCAGCACGGATGAGAGACAACAATGTGATCACATTTTTATCAAAGCTATAAAACTGGAATGGATATTTTTGAATAAATATCAAAACAAGATTAGGCCCTCGGGGAGAGGAATCTCCATAAGCGGAACGTCGATCGGGGGAGGAGGGCAGGTGTGGGGAGGGGGAGAGGTCGCGGAAAAAACACATCCCCGGGCGGCGGGACGGGTTCCGTGACGAGGCCAGGAGTTGGCCAACTTTGTATTTGCAATTACTTTTAATGAGATATTTTGAACTTTGTCGCTCGTAAGCATTTCACCGGCGAAGCAAATCCAAAAAATTGAAACAGCCGCGGGAGAAGCACCGAAATAGAAACGGGGACAGGCGCCGCAGCAGATACTTTTAATTAGCAATCGGAGGACGGGCCCCGTTACAAATTCCCGCTACAGCACTCCGGGCGGGGAATAAAATTAATTCGCTTATTAACCAGTGCCGCAGTCTTCCGCACTAATAACTATCAATCTGATGTTTACTATTACATTACAAATATTTTACGTTGTCCGCAGTACAGCTGCTTACATATATTATCCACGGGCTCGTAGACGTATGCGATCTAAGCACCAACCAGTAGTGTTGGTTTGGTGTTTGTCAGTGAATGAGTTCTTTGATATCGTAACAAAATTATATAGATTAGGTATGCAAGCAGTTCATCCACTTGCTACATCAGAGTTAATATCTTAATTATTGATGATAAGTATTAAAGTGGGAGAGCATATTGTTTCCTAACAAACGTGTGGCGGTGCTCAGGCCGGCCCGAGCCGTCGGTGCGGTGGCTCGTGAACGGCGTGCTGGTGGACGAGGAGTACGAGCACAACACCGGCGACGTGATAGAGAACCGGCTGCTGTGGCCGGCCATCCGGCGCGCGGACTACGCGGCGGTGTTCACCTGCCAAGCTGCCAACTCGCACCTGGTGCCTCCGAAGGAGCTCTCCCTAGTGCTCGACATGTTCCGTGAGTACAATATAACGTGACACGTAGCTTCTTCATCCCTTCAGGTTTTTTTGATGTGTTGTCCGATAGATTTAACTGTATAATGAAAACATGTAGACACGAAATGCAGCTGCAAAAGTCATCCCGGAGAGGGAACACTCGACATCAATTACAGAGTGATACTTCGAAAACAGCAGCATCAGGAAGCGGTTGGGAGAGCGGAGCAGAGCCGGGCTCCGGTTTGAGAGTTGAAGTGTTTGGTTTGATTCGCGGACGGGTTTAATGAGAGGGCGCGGTGTTCGCAGTGAGGCCCCTCACCGTGGAGATCAGGAGGCCGGCGGAGGTAGGCGAGGGGGGCGCGCTGACTGCGGAGCGCCGCTACGAGGTGGCCTGCGAGTCCGCGGGCAGCCGCCCGCCGGCCCTCGTCACCTGGCACAAGGGCAAGAGGCAGCTGAAAAGGATCACGGTGAGCGCGACCCTCACTCCACTCGGAATCTTTAAACATATTCAAAAACAGACCTCAACATTTTCACTACTTTCTTTTTCATTATATTTTCTATTCGTGTTCTGAATACGTTCCCACACTATACTCTGCGTGTTACTACATTTGTGCATATGCATTTGAAGCTAACATTTCTAGACGCGATGCGGCTTAAGTATTTTCCATTGTCACTACTAACAGTTCACTTGATCATTTACAATCCATGTAGCTTTTAATCGTGTCTATAGAAAAATATCACAAGACAACGAGCATAAAGCAGTTAATAAACATCCTATGAACTTGGATTTACGTCTAGTATGATACTAATTTTGTATCATCCGAAGAAGGTACTAATATAAAAAAAAAGTTAAGCGGCTGCGAAGTGAATTCACGTCACTAGACCGGCACATGAGCAGTAGCGTAAGTTGCCGTGCTCGGATCTGATGGATCATGGCCGGGTAACCGGTAGTTAAGTACGATAGGAGGCCTGTGTAAACGGATCGTTATCACCGCCACGAAATATTTGTTCCGCGGTGGTTGGAGGCAGGGGGTGCGGGGGTGCGAGGGGGGTGCGGCGCGCATCCATAATTGGAGTTTACGGGGGAGTGGTGGCCGGGGGGCTGAACCCATAAAATATTTCCGAAAAGATAATAACGGCGCCGTGAACGGTAATAGCGGTGCGAGGGTAGTTTGCAAAAATTGGCAAACGTTCAAACGAACGGAGATTGTTCAATTGCGGCGCGCACGTGGCGCAGATACTATACAAATGTACTGTTACATTGAGCTGGTGGTAGCGGACAGTCAGCTAGGGGCAGTACTCCTGGCCACAGACCCACGGCAACTGCTTCCGTTACAACTATACCATTGAGCGTCAAGTGACTTTCTACATCTGTAGTTCAAAAAGAAATTTTATATAAATCGTGCTAACATAGTGGTTTGAACGCCTTCCATTCCGAAGGTACCGGGTTCGAATCCAGTCTCCACCAATAATTTTTTCAATTTACGTTCATTTAGTATAACACCAACTGATATCACGCACTCTGACGGTGAAGGAGAACATCGTGAGGAAACTATATCTATGTGATGACCATCCATCGGACTGCT
>DWLS01006625.1:0-11453 GCA_018246255.1 Pachliopta kotzebuea | reverse complement strand
TAGCTATATATACATATAGCATATGTCAGTCATTAAGTTGGCATAGCGACATCCCATTCTGCACGGATGCACGCCAAGAAAGGTACGAAATTAGTACGATTGTTTACTCTAGCCCAAAGGTCAACAATCTTTTGAGCCATAAGAGCCAAAAGTTACAATTTACAAAATTTCATAGCTTTTAAAGAGCAGCAATTATTTTTTTTTTTGCCAACAGAGTCATTTTTGTTTAAAAAACATCTGTTTATTTATTAGAAAAATATATATTTACCCATAAATAGTGTTTTAAAAAAAAAAATTGTGGGTAATCTTCAATAATCAATTCAGAATGATTTTTAATAAAATTTTATTTACGTGTGGAACCAAAGAGCCACAAGTTCACATAAAAAGAGCCACAGACCGACCCCTGCTTTAGACTAGCTTTTAAAATGTTACCAAAATTTGTGTATATAAGAATGTTGTTTAAATTTTAACAATCATGTACTTAGTTCAGTTTTATAATATTTTGTTTAATTTGCTAGTGTAATAGTATATGATTTAAAGCAGTCATAATAAATAAATATACCAGTACAGTTTATCATTTATACCAGCAATCTTCAATATGATGATCAACGGACCATTAGACATCCATACAAAAATGGGATGTAAATTACGCAAGAATGATTATTTTTAAAGTATCAAAATTTAATTATAATTGTTTCAACTATGTACATTTGTGTTTACATAAGTTTTTTAATAAACATTTAAAAAATATTATTAGCAGTTTTCAGGTATTATTTTGTTAATTTATTGTTCACTGATCAGTGAGAACAAAGTTTGAAAAACATAGACTTAAACTACATCTTCGCTAACCATCGAGTGTGATTATAGTCAAAAAAATTATATTATATAATTGGAATATTTTTCCACACTTTTTCTCATGAAAATATCAAATAATGAATACAACTCAGTGTATTAAATTTAATGTTGCTTCTACTGTACTATTACAAAAGTAATTATATCTATTCATTCTTCTCTTCTTTGACTTTCTCTCGTGATATTAATGAGGAAAACTGCATGGGCAATAATGCTATACTTGTAGATCAGATTAAATTAAATAAGTATAGTTTAAAATTAATTCTAACAATTGAAGATAGTCATAGTTTTTTAACAATAAAAAATCATTGCTACTTACATGACTTTACTTGATACCATTGCTCCTTGAAAAAATCGAAAACTTTATGAGATGGGTATACTAATTTTGACATATTAACACATTTATGTATAAAAATTTTACATACACAAAAATTCACTATATATTAAAAAGTTACTGTGCACAGTGAAAAGGAAATGTTGACTGTCATTGATAAGCAATATCTTGATCAATTCTTATTTATCTTCAATAGAAGTGGTTGAAAACTGTTTTTATCATAAAACTGATAATGTTCAGTGTAAATAGAATAAAAGATGTTTTATCTCAGTTATGTCCTAAATTAAATATGAGTCATCATATTAATTTATTATGACATTCCAAAAATTATTACTCAGAGAAATATATTTCTTAATCAAAAATCTTTAAAATCTTCTATTTTCTACATGATTTGAGGCTAAATTCATATGAAATTATAAATATAAGTGATGTTTTAGATACACCTAACATGATAATAAACATGGGCTTATCACCACTACTCCCAATTTATTATACAATAATGTTGACTATGATCCAAAATGATAAAATTTATAAAGTCTAAATTCTTCAAAAAATTTCTAAAACACCTAAATGGTATTATTGAAATTAAATGACTTAAAAATTTATTAAATACATTATTTGCATTACTGTACAAATAAAATTCTTACCATATTCTTAGACTAGAGAACAAATGTTTAGTAAAGCCTGTTCTAAGCATTTATTTTCTAATCCACTTCCAAGCCATTAAATCTAGTTCTTAGCAGTTTTTTAATGGATGACAAACATCTTGAGTAAAATCAACTTGAAATATTTAACTAAACAAACTAAATTTTATTATTATGTAGTGGTGCAAATACTAATTAAAGCATGCAAAGCAAGCAACTAGGCTCATGCAGATCGTTTGTCGACACAAAATAACGGTTTACTGAGAATTGGGTCGAGTTCGTCGATGGGATGTTTAGTATATTACATAGATTTCTGTTAAAGGCGTTTATGACTCATCCATGCGTCACCAAACCTATTAAGGTTTAAGATTACGACACTTATTGATTTTATTGATATACTACAGCAATACTTACAGGACGGAAATTAAACAAAATGTTAAATGCATTACAAAATGTATTGTTAAAAACAAAAGCGTACACATATTTTGCGGCTACGGTGCATATAAAAATCATAGCTTCTCGTTTACTTGTAACATTTGAGCCGTAATTGTTGATGCTGGTGTTTGCGAAATCATCACTAAACCTTTTATATCCATCGGACGGTGAAGACGGGCTCCTCAGAGAAGCCATTTTTCAAACTGACGTTTTTAATTAATGACATTGACATAACATTTCGTGACATCTGCTATTACCTTGCCTTCGATTAATTATTATAATCGACATAATTTTTGGATAATTATTTTGAATATATTACAATTTATTGAAACTATACTTTAGTTTCAGGTTTACTTCTACATAAATTTATAGAGACCTCGTATATATTTCATAAAGAAAATACGAATCTGGTTCTCGAAAGAATTATTGAGTACAATCCTATAAATTGTTTCATTTAACATCTAATAAATATAGGCGAGTGCTATAAATGTATTGCTAAGACACTTGTACAATTGAAGGAATAAACATAATCATAAAAAGTTATTCTAATAAAAACTTTAGTCGTTAAACGATTTTACATTTTTCCACCGTTTTTCGAACTATGATTAATTTGGAAATAGTTTTTATGTAATTAAAACCTAAAACAGAATTAAGTTAATAAATAAAAAAATATTAAATTTTGTTTTATGCACTAAGAATCCAATAACCGGTTTTATTTTACGGTATTTTACAACACTAAATAACCATAGAGACAATCACTCATGTCAATTTCTTTTCCTTGATCCCGGTTCTAATGTGAGTTGGTGTTGTTTTCGTTATAAACAAATCCAAAAGAATAGGCTTGAAATAAGAAAAGTTATTATCATACATGTACGAAATATAAAGTTTGTTTCTGCTACAAGTGGTTGTATGCCATATTTCTTGTAAAATTTTGGAATAAAACTAAATATTATGGACGAAAGTTGACGTTCGACTATGTGATTGGGATATTGTGTGTAATTTAAAATATTGGTGTTTATGTTGTATTAATCAAGATTAAACTAGAATAACGCTGTTTTGGTCCTAGTTTTTATAAATATTATACGAATATTAGCATAGTACAATATAACCTAGTTTATAAATCAGATGTTTTGATATTTGAGGTTGCTTTTTGTGTGTACAGATTCTAAATGGCTCCACCGAAGCCCAAGGAGGTAGCCGCGGCGCCCAGCGCGCCAGCAGGCGGAGTCGTGAAGCCTAAAGTTGGCAAACCGAGGAATTATGATTTGGGAAACGGAGTAGTCCGCTTCTCTAAGACCAAAATGTTCCATAAGAAGGTATGTATGCCAAAGCATTATAAATTATGACAATATTATTTGAAGTACAAAAAGTATTTACTGTTAGATTTTTTATTGACGGATGTCCATTAGTTGATGGATGATGATGCAGTCTTAAACATTTTTATTTAATATAAAGAAATATATTTGTTAATTTGCACTAAAGTTAAAGAATGAGAGAGCCACGCCATGTACACCATGTGTTGGGTTTCTACTTCCAGTATAGTACAATGTTTTAGTCAATAGTTATTTATATTTATTACCACTGCTTAACTACTGTTTTTTATATTCATATTGTTAACCAAATGACCTTAATTTATTTATCAATTTTTTGTTAATAAATAAATTACTATCAAGAATTTTTTATTATTTACAATTGAAAATAATTTAATTGTAAATAATTTTATTATAGTAGCATAACATTATACTTTTGATATGTATTAATTAGCTAAACTTAGATAACCAATAGGGGCAATATTTTAACCTTTATTGGTGTGAAAGTATTTTAAGTTTATTTTCCTCCGGGTCTTGTTATTTTTCATAAGAAGAGAAGCTATGAAAATTATTTAAATCTTAGTATTCTTTTGTATAGCTAATGTTAATAAAAATAATAAGGTTATTGCCGGCATATGACGATGGACTAAGTAAAATTGCATTGCCTTTTATAATTGGTTGGTTAAGGGTTAATATCATGTAGTTTCTTTGTGATGTATACTATTTGTATGTGTTGAAACATAGAATGTGTAAATGTACTGTTATGTAAACATTCTTATTACACCAATTTGTTTACTATTAAACTATGGCCATGAGCAATTCAAGATTTAGAAATGTTGAAGTAGTACAGGAATTTTAGTTTTTTTAATGAAACATTTTGTCATTTGTTTTACATTATATTTTAATTTTACTTACAGGCCAAGTACAAGTTCATTGGCAAGAAAAATCCAAAAGCAGTGAAACCCAAGAAGCCTGCAGTGGTAGTAAAGCAAATCGGTGGTGAGAAGAATGGTGGAACTCGTACAGTTTTGTTACGACGCAGGAAATCATTCTACCCCACCCAAGACAAGTTAGTATACTATAAATGTAACTTATTGGGTCAATTCTATGTAAATTATATATTAATATATATTTAGTTGTACAGGTATGTATATGTATAGTAAAGAAAGTTTAAAAGGAAGGTGTATAGGTATAGCCGAAGATTGGGTTAAGTGGCATTAATTAGGAGAGGCTTATGTCCAGCAGTGTACTGCCAAAGGCTGTCTCTGTTGATGAATAGGAATG
The DNA here is from genome assembly GCA_018246255.1 of Pachliopta kotzebuea. Classification (NCBI taxonomy): domain Eukaryota; kingdom Metazoa; phylum Arthropoda; class Insecta; order Lepidoptera; family Papilionidae; genus Pachliopta; species Pachliopta kotzebuea. Next base: position 6,594 of record DWLS01006625.1, on the reverse strand, counting down.
ATTTTATTATTGGTCCACTTATTATCCCTTAACAAATGACATAGAAATGCATATTGTAGCATAACAATGAGTTTAAACAGTCGGTGAGTCTAAACCTGAAGACTTTTCTGAAGGTATTTCTTTTCAAATCATTACCATGCGATTTGATACATAGCTTTTTCTCAAATGTATTAGATTGTTTATTTCTACTCACAAACAGTAGTGTGCAAATGTAACATATTGTAGAGAAGTGTAGGTACTAGAAGAACTGTGGAGTATAGAAGCTTAATATATGTTGTAACTAGCAAGTAATTTACTTGATGGTAAGTGATACATTTACCCATAACAATGTAGCGTTATATAAAATAATATACACAGCACCATATTGTTATCGTCACCATCACCTTGAGACATTAAGTATTGAGTCTCGTTACCCCAGTAATTTCACTAGCTACAACACTCTTGACTTTAGAACACAGTAATGTTTGAACATTGCTATTTGCTCATTAGCCCATGAGATATTTAAAATTATAATAGATCTCACCCAATCTGAGACAAGGGTGATATTGCAATGGGTTCCAGCACACATTGGCCTTAAAGGGAATGAAAGGGTCAATCAATTATCAAAACTAGCAGCTAAAAACTGTAATCCTATTCTAATTTTACCGGACTAATTCGAATATATTCCATGATACAAAAATGTCTGTTACAAGAATTGGAAAAAATACTTTGTTAAACTATCTCAGGAAAAGGGCATTTGGTACAGAACCATATGATCGGTACCATACCGAGTGTCCTGGTTGGAAAACTGTAATATATCTAGAAGCACCATTAAGTTGGTATTTAGACTTAATTCTGGTCACATTCCTTCAGCAAGTTTTGCATTTCTGATGAAAAAAACTGATTCCCTGATGTGCCAGTACTGTAATCAAGTTGAGGATGTGCAACATTTGCTGATGGAATGTGATATGAAGAAATCAAAAAGAATTTCATTTATAAATATGTATAATATTAATATCAAAGATGTTGGAGTGATCCAATCTGCTCCAGCGGATCCTACATCCACATTCGCTAAAGACCTGATGTCTTTGTCGAATGTGGAGGATATAGACATTTAAGTAATTATTACATTAATGTTAGAAAGAAATAAGTGAACGATGTAAAGGGTACAATGGGATTGATATGTCAGCTGGTGGCAAAAATCCAAACACAAAAAAAAAAAACTTTTGTGGTAGCAATACGAGTTATTGTGGTACCTACCTAGACAGTCTCTGGTTATGGAGACATACCACCAGTGTCTTGAGATGCAAGAACAGCAATATGTGTGTGTAGTTATATTAATTGTTTACATACTCTCATTGATTTGTATGTTATATATAAAAAGTAATAAATACTTCTATCTACCATGTATATATATATGTACTTACATGTTCTTGAATTTTAGATGTAATTTCTGTTGCATTTATTATTTTTTTTATTTGAGTTCAATAAACTTTTTTTTCTCCCAATTTTTATAAATCTACAAATTTTTTTGATTTACTTGTCATCATATATATATGGACTGTTTATTTTGAAAGTGGTGTAAGTCTATTTTCTTTTGATTTGATAAAATTAAAAGTATATTTGTTGATTTAAAAATACAGGTAAATCATATGCAATTTCCATTTACCGATCGATTTTGAATTGTACAAAACATGGGATTTATTTGAGAATTTAAACATGTACTAGTTATATAAAAAATTTACATTAAACTAAGCATGAATTAGATGACAGCCCATATTTTTTAAAAATGGACTTAAACTTTCAAAATAAACGGTCCATATATATTATGAGATTATTTGTATAACAAAATAATAATAAATTATATAATACAATAATAATAATATTGTGGGTTGTCTGAAAGAGATTGTATTATGAGCAATAAGACCGCCCATTGTACATTTTTATTCAATAGTCTGTTTATATTATTCTTGTAACCCGGTGTACTATAAAGAGTTTTTATTATTATATGTTCTACTAGGATCCAAACCCGGACGCACCACAAGACGTTCAGCAAACACGTGCGCCGTACCAGGTCGAACCTGAGCGTTGGCACCGTGTGCATCCTTCTAGCGGGCAGGCACGCTGGCAAGCGCGTGGTGCTCGTGGGTGTGCTGCCCAGCGGTCTGCTGCTTGTCACTGGACCATTCGCAGTAAGTACCACTCAGAACTGATCTGATCGGTGATTTATTTTTATCCCACTTGAGTGACACTCAGGCCTGCGGCCAGCCTGGTGTTGAGCGGTGACCGCAGCCTATGACCACCGGCAACACCAGAGGCATCACTCGCGGGGAATCCTTTTACGGACGTTCCACCGATGCCCTGGGGTGTGTGGGACTCGAACTGGGCGGCCCCTACCCACTAAACCTACCGCGAAAGCCATCAGCCGTTATGAATGGGATGCCCCAGATCTGTCAGCTACAGAGCAACGTGTTGCCGACCTCTTCACTTACTCTTCACATTCTTCTCGAAGAACTTCATGTTGTAGCCACTAGTGAAAGCCTCAGCAGGTGACTCATTCCACAACTTAAGTGTTCTCGGAAGAAAAGATCTTTGGAACAGGACCGTGCGTGAACATTGCGGTTCGAGTGTGTGTGGATGAATCCCCTGCCGATGGAGAGCGGTGCGATGATGGAATGTGGCCGTGGGCATCATGTCAAACAGTTCCTCAGAACACATTCCGTTATAGAGGCAAGAGGCAGAAGCAAAGTCTCTCCTAAAACTTGAGGTTCAATACCGCCCGTTAGCAATGGATCGTCGATAATTCTCACAGCTCTGTTTTCCAAGTCCAAGGGTCCTAGTTGACATCTAGGTGTTCCCCTAAAGGTGCGAGGAATACTCCAAATGAGGCCGAACTTGCACTCTATAGAGCAATAACCTTTGCTTATATAACTGTAATGACCAGACATTTTTAAAGAGTGGAACAACTTGCTGGCGTCAGTGTTCCCGTACAATTGCGATGTGGGCGTCTTCAAGAGTGAATAGTCATTTGCTAGGTTAATGCGCTTTACCATCATCGACCACATCTTCTCTTAACACCAGGAGGGATCGTGGTCAAGCATTAACCTGTACCTACGTAAAAAAAAGTTACCTATAATTAATATACCAATACACTTATAGTTCTCTGGACATGAAAGCCTATTTCATCTTTTATGCTTCACCGACTTTCATAGACAAAAATGTTTTTTTTTTACCTTATAAGACGACCAAGGTTTTCACCTGATGGTAAGTGATACTCATGCTCATAACATGGTGCTGATTAAGATGGTATAGCACCAATTAAGATGTAAGATGTTAACTCTCATTACATCAGTAATTTCACTAGCGTACAGCAGTACCCTTCAAACTACAACACAATAATGTTTGCATATTACTATTTAGCGGTAGGAATAGGAGCCATAGTCGTCTCCACTTAGATGGTACTGATAATTTTTTATTATTTATGTTTATTTTGGCATGGTGTCATTCTTATTTAAACGACAATATCTGTCTGTTCGTCAACAATTTCCAATCTGGAGAACTACAAGGTGCAGGAGCTGGTGCTGAACATTTGTCACACAGACAGATCTCGCTTAGATAAGATCAGAGCAGTTGGAGTTTTGTTGGTATGTGGTCGGGTTGTGGATGCACAGTTTCAGGATTTTGTATGGGCCACTTGTATATTTAAAATCATTATGTTATAACACATTAAAAAAAAGTAAATATACAAATAAATATCCTCTGTATCCGTCATATGAAAAACATATTACAATGAGATACTTTGATTTCAGTTCAACTCATGCCCGCTCCGCCGCATCTCCCAGCGTTACGTCATCGGCACCTCCACCAAGATCGACCTCGGCGAATTCAAGCTGCCCCAGCACTTGAACGACGAATACTTCAAGAAGAACAAGAAGAGCACCAAGCGCAGTGTGAAACGCAAGCAGGGCGAGGACATTTTCGCTACCAAGAAGGAGGTGAAGAATTTATGTTAATAGAACATATAATAATAGATTTTATTGTTGATATATGACTATCGCTATATGTGTTCTTTCGATAAGGCAACGAGCAAAGCTTTCACCTGATAGTAAGTTATGTGTTTATCCATAACAATGTGGCGCTATATAAAATAATATACAAAGCACCTTATCGTGATCATTGCCTTATATCTCGTTACTCCAGTAATTTCACTAGTATATAGGACTTTTCAAACTGAAACCTAGTAATGTATTCATGGAACGGATACTAATACAACCTACTTAGTCTCTGGTAATCATTAAATGTAATGAGACAACTCAATTTTTGAACTTGAATGGTAGTGTGTAATTATTACTGGGTTCCAGTGATTTATCTAGTAATATTACTGTGTAAACGAAAACTACGTGTAGTCTTAAATGATAGTGAAATGTGGTTTAGTGGTCATTGTCCTAACGAGAACTAGATTGTTATGTGTAAGTGTATCACTTAGTACTATAAACATCCAACTCATCTCAGCTTGTATCTTGTTATTGCAGAAGTACGCGCCGTCGGAGCAGCGCAAGGTTGACCAGAAGACGGTGGACGAGGCCGTGGTGAAGGCGATCAGAAAGCGCGATGACAAGAAGCTGCTGCGCGGCTACCTCAAGTCGGCGTTCGGGCTGCGCTCTAGCCAGTACCCGCACAGGATGCGCTTCTAGTTTTAAGCCACAATAAACATTGAGAAAACTCACTACACGCTGTTTCATTTTAAACCTAAACCAATTTTTTTATACCAGTAACGCGGCAAATGCATACAGCCTGCCTAATGGTAAGCAGTTACTATAGACGACTGCATCACCAGAGGCACCAATCGCGCATTGAAAAAAAGAAACTGTTTATTTGAAGATTTAGTGCATACTTAAGGAAAAAAAAATAGGAATACAAAGCTCACCCCGGAAGTACATTATCACGCCCTACTTAGATAATTCAATTCCATTCTGTAGCTCCTTGGGAAAACCTCAGCAGGGAGTTCATTCCGTAACTTGATGGTTCTTGGAAGAAAATTTCTCTAAATCTGGGACCCTTTATGGTCGAACCATGTTTTCTTAAACTTTTCGAAAATTATGCAACCTTCATACAAAGAAGTCGTACATTAAGGATTCTATGATAAAGTAGCCCTCGTCATCGCGATTCGTTTTTCGTACTCCGAGTACTGAATTAAGTTAATTCTTAAATGCATATTGTTGCCAAAAGTCTACAAACCAATTTTTGTCGTTTTAAAAAGTGACAGCTGTGACAAGTGTTAGAACGTATTTTTATGCCATAGCTAATATCGTAATGAAAAAAAAAAACGTGTAAGAGGGTCTTAAGAAAATAAAATTGGCGGGTAATTTGACATAAGCATTGTGATGGTGGAAAAAGTAGGTTGTATGATAATTTGTGACTATTGAATTAAGATTTAGAGAGAATTAATTGTAGAAAAGAGTTAAAAAAATAACAAATTTATTAGACGTAAGGTAAGAAATCAATATTATAACGTTTTTTTAAGCAATTTATTCTGAGTGTGTTTGTATTTGAATTTTCATCACCTACCTAGATGCGTAGTGTAGCCAAATGGTTACATACATGTTTATTTACAAACATAGTTTTTATTGGAACCAAGATTTTTTTAATTATTTTCCCCTTTATCTGTGACTCAAAACCTATACTGAAATATTTATTTCATAATTAATTAAAAAAATCATGCATTTATGGGTTAAGATACAGTTAACATATATAAGTATGTATTGTCTCTTCCTCACTCCCCAAATCCTCTTCCCTCGGCTTTCTCCTCCCCTATATTATATATATTTCAGCTCAGGGTCCGATGAAGCTTTCGCGGCCATAATAGTGGCAGAAAACATAAACTTCATCATAAAAAAAATTTGATAGCGTACCTAACTTGTAAAGTAACACGATCTGGTGAAGTTGGATGGAAGTCGTTGGATGCAGTCAGATGCAAGGATCGATTGGCGAGGAAATCCTTGAAGGAGGCATATAGTCAATAGACGTAATACGACGGATAACGTATAAAAAAACTGTTAGGTCCAGTAATATTTAAAATTTCTATTGCTCTCCTTCCGTAATAAGGGCTGATGAAACTTACAACACCAAGGTCACACGTCAAAAAAAAATACAATTGATGACATTTTCTAATATAATATATTTATTTAAAAGTAATATCATTTGTATTTGGGAGCCACTGGCCGGGCCCGCGCCGTCACCGCGGGGTTCCGGTTCCGTGGTGCGTACTTCTCACGCCATTCCGCTTCTATACGCGCGTAGACACCGCCTAAAACGAACAAATTGTCTCATAACGGCATGCAATTTGTAGAGCTTTTGAAGAAACTAAATCAATCTTTCTCAAACTGGGCGATAACGTCCTTTTGGGTGCGTTTAAAACATACAGGGGGCGTTAAGCGTACTACCACTATGAAATATTAAAAGTACAACTTGCAGTATATATATTCATAACAGCAATGCTGAGCTCCTACAAAATTTACTGATGGTAGCTCTCTGTTATCGGAGACCATCTAGATTAAACAATAATGTGAAAACATTACTATGTTCCCGTTTGATGGGTAGTGATATTACTGAGGT
>DWLS01006624.1:0-11453 GCA_018246255.1 Pachliopta kotzebuea | reverse complement strand
TATATTATTACTATTAATTTCTTTACATTATGTTAAATAATTACTCGTTGGTTACCTAGGTGTTGGAAGCTGCGCTGTCCCGCTGTTCAGCTGTGCTTGGAGGAGATCCACGTGGCGTGGCTGCTGCTGTGTGCGCCCATTGCGCGCGCTGTATCGCAGTGGCGGCTGCGTTTCCCGCCTGCCGCGAGGTCTGCGCTTCCATGCCCGCACTCGCATCTGACCTCGTGCCTTTGCTCAAGCGTCCGGTAACTACATTAATTTTCTTTTGAGCAATCTTCTATTCTAATCTTTATGATATATACATACTAGGAGTGACATACGAATTTTTTAAAATAGATATAAAATATTTTTCGAACTGGTTAGTGAAGATCGATGGTGTAGTTAAGAGGTTCCACTAGGGTTTCTAATACAGGGGACTGTCTAGTTAGGTACCTTCGCAACGCTTATTTATGCCGACAAACAATATTATGTTTAAATTACTTTATTGCGGTTTGAAAGGCTTTGTAGTTAGAGAAATTACTGAGGCATCGGGAGTTAATACCTTTTGTCTTAAAGTTACTAGGATATTATAGTGCAATCTTTTACATCGGGGGAATCCTTCACGGATCATCCGCCGGTGCCCTGGGTGGGCCTGGAAGGTTGTGTGGGACTCGGCCTGGGCGGGCCCTACCCACTAAACCTACCGCGAACGTCGCTCGGGAGCGACAGGTCCACTCTACCAATAAATCTTTTAAATCCTAACTAGCATTATTGTTTTATCGTCATGATAAATAAAAAGAAGGTTGTAATTTATAAATTTTTAATTTTAATCATGATAAAAATATCACTTTTTATAATAAGTATGTAAAATTGGCAGAAACTTTGCGACGCCGCGTGTGCGGGCGCGGAGGCAGTGGCGGCGCTGTGCGAGGACGCAACGTGTCGCGCGCAACTTGCCCGCGCAGGTGCGCTGCACGCTCTCTTGCCGCTGGTCCTGTGCTACGATTACACGCTCTCCGAGTCAGGGGTCGATACGCAGGGCGAGAACAAACAGGTTTCTTCAAATTTTAAGATGATGATTATTTATAAGTTGAGAGACTTGTCATTTATGCGGTGATAATTGCACATATCACTAATTAATAGCGCTAATTAAATGTCGCCACGAAACTGAACCGGTGTGTAGAGTTGTTGCCTATATCTCATAAGGTTTAGGAAGTGTTTAATACTCTTTAGCCGTACAATAATTTTACAAAAGGCTAAAACGTAATTGGTATTAAGTGTTAGCTTATTGTAGTAAACAAATTCTTCATTATAAGCTAAATGGTATGGATTAAATTTTACAACTCTGCCGTAAAAAGACATAACAAAACGGATAACGCACATAATAATAGTCATTAATAAAACAGCGTAGAAACTAGAATTTAGCTCTATTGGTTGTCTCGTTCGGAAGTGTAAGGTTATTAAAGGGCTATTAAGGTTTGTGTTTAATTTAGGTGGAAGCGAATCAGCTCGCTGTGCAGAGCGCGATTGCTCTAAGCGCTTTATACGGACCGCATGCGGACACGTCGCCGGAGGACGTGCATGTATGCGAAGCGTTACATGCCTTACTCACACCCTACCTGTGCACGCGGCTGGCCTTGCCGGACAGACATGAGGTGAGCAATCGCTTGTACATTTCATGTAATTAATTACTAACTATTATTTTTAAAATCCATCGACGTTGCTAAGGTCCTAATCGTCTCTGAACACTATGTAAAATTGAGATTAACTACTAGCCCATAAAATGTAAAATAATATTTTCATGTTTTTACTGATATTCTACACCAGTGATTCCCAAAATGGTCTATATCGCAAGAGGTCTACGTCAGCGAAAAATAATTTGGAGGTCCATGAAATGAAAATGGGGGTCGACGATAGTTTTAGCATTAGCTGAGGAGATTTAAGATTAACACTTACAAAATTGACGCCAAATGTTTATAATTTATTATTAAAACATCAGGTTCATCCTTTACACTAAAAATATTGACTTATTGCTTATGTTATCTTATTTATAGTTTATTTTATGTTTATTTAATGTTACGTATATTTTACATAACAGATACAACATTATATTTTGAGTAGTTTTAATTTAAATTCAATCAATAAATGTATAAATTAACATTTTTTTTTACTTTAAGTTTTTAACTCTAAACTTCACTCCAGTTAGAAATTTACAGGAAATCAATATCAGATAAGTAGGGGGTCTACCCAACACGAAAAACATGGCAAGGGGTCTACAACACAAATAAGTTAGGGGAACTCTGTTCTACACAGTCATCTATAAAGTATTAATATTGTACAGAATATCAAGGAACTGAAGCTGAGCTGACAATAACATAATGTATCATTCATAACCTCCCCAGTTGCTGAAAACGTTAACATCAAACTGGCGAACGCCTTATCTCGTTTGGGATAACAGCACCCGCGCCGAGCTAAAGGAGTCGCTGGAACGCTGGCGGTCATTGGAGGAGGGCGAGCCACTGCTGGAGAGTGGCTTTGCGTACAGCGCGCACGAGGGTTTGCTATCCGTCGGCGGCGTTTATCTTGATATTTACAACGAACAGCCCGACTTCCCCATAGAGGTACGTATTACATGTAATGATGGACACGTATAAGCGTTATGCATATATTTTTTTATTTGCAAATATATTAGATTTCATACATGATACTGCAATAATTTCTGACATCTGTCATTGGCTTTTTACTAGTCCATTTTACATAATTTTATTTGTATTAAATCTTACAGAATCCTCAACAGTTCGTGTTGGATTTGCTCAAATTCATCAAAGAGGAGACTCAAAACGATATGACAGATGAAAGAGTTGAACATATCACATTAGCATTAAATGCTTTAGCTAACGTGCTCATCAAGAATCCAGGTATAATATAGTTTTGTTGCACTGTGTTTGTAGTAAGTACTAAGCCTACTGCGAAAGCCAACAGCCGTTATGAATGGGATATCCCGGATCTGTCAGCGAAAGGGCACCCCAACGACCGGCTGGTCCCGACAGAGGCCGGACTTCTCCGGCTATTAGAGAAGTCCCGAGCATGTGTATCTAATAAATCGGAAAATAGTTATAGTTATTGATTTAAGTCCTTTAATTGGAACAGGTGTAGAGATCCAGTGCATCGGATCGTTCGGACTTATCTTCGGGTTGATATCGGGGCGTGCGTGGAGCAGTATGCGCGAGGCGGCGCTGGGCGCAGCGCTCGCGGCGAGCGGCGTGCGCGAGTGCGTGGAGGACGTGGCGGCGTGCGGTGTACTCGGCCACCTATTGCCTCTGCTCGCCGAGCGCACCCCGCCTCGTGCAGCACTACCCACCCTCGCTGCGCTGCTGGCCAACACTTCAATAGTTCGTGAAGCCCTTGCCAAAGGTACCCGCAGGTTTATGCAGTACTAATGCCCTGAGGCCCTTGCTATTGAAAGGTCATAGCGACCAATTACGAATATAAACCTTAGTAAAAAGGTTAAGTTTAAATTGAAAATTGTCTAGAATATATATCCATAACAGTTTAAGACAGAAATGAGTCGAACAATTCATATTAAATCATTATAATTGAATTACATTATAAAAACAAACTCTTTGGAGGTTGTCACAACAAAGAGCGAATGAGCTTAATTTTTTTGGAGCTTAAGGTTCACAGATTTATTCCTAATAAATTGGTTTGTTGTTACACAGGTGCGGTTATCTACCTTCTGGATTTGTTTTGTAACTGCAAGATACCAGAGACGAGGGAAGCTGCAGCTGAGTTATTGTCTAGAATGATGTCGGACAAACTGCACGGACCGAAGGTAGAACAAATCGTAATAAGCTTAAACTATTGATGACGGCGACTAAAAATATATTTTAAATTTTATAACAAATTAGCTTTATTTCGGCTGTCAACATATAAGATATTGTCACTTAACGGCGTGTGGAATTAATGTCAAGCCTGAGTCCATTATAGATAAAAAATGGACTGGTAATTCCACAGATTATTATGTACAAAAAGCAATATTTAAAGCTTTGTTAATCGTACGTGCGCAGGTACGGCTGACTATATCGCGGTATGTGCCGGGCGTATTTGCTGACGCGGTGCGTGAGTCCTGTACCGCCGCGCTGCAGTCTTTCGACGCGAGTCACGAGCATCCTGAGCTGGTGTGGGGCGACGATGCTCGCCGCCGTGTACAGCATCACGTCGCGCGCCTGCGGGACAGGTCAGCTGACAACAGTGTTATGTCCATTATGTGAATGCGTCGGTTATGCATTAACATACGATAACATCAAAGACAAATGACAAAAGAAATTGTGAAAAATTATTTCTTTCATACAAACTAATTTTAACTCTTCCGCTTTTCGACTCACATGTAAAATAATCCCATTTTCTTGTTTAGAAATAGCGTCACTAGTATATCATGATTCGGCATTAAAGTTCTTGTAGGAAGTGAAATTACTGGATTAACAAAACAACATATTTATGAAAGTATAGATCGCAATGTTGTATTTAGCAAAAATTTAACTAGCACCCACACGATTAATAGTTAGTAGTAAACAGACGTATTTATATATATTAAACATCTTTTTCTTTCTCCTAGACATTTAGCGAACCAGCTCCTAGATCCCAACGTCTTATTTGACGATCGCGAAACATTAGAAAGAGTAGCGAATGGGGAGGAGGTGTGGGCACCACCGGGCGAGGTTGTAGTAGGCGGGGTGTACCTGAAACTGTACCTGCAAAACCCACATTGGAGTTTGCGAAGCCCTAAGAAGTTCCTGCAAGAGTTACTCTCTGAAACTCTCACCGCTCTTAACAAGGATTCATCGGATGTAAGAAATAGTGTCTATTTTTACTTTAACACTAGATTTACCAGACCAGTCAAATTGACTGGTCTTGCAAATTCATTTTGAAATTATTTCATCATGAAATATTTTCTTTCTGTGATGATATCATGACTTTTGTAGCTTTGACTAAAAAAAAATTTTTATAAAATTTATGTTATTTTATATATATTCATAACAAATATATTAGGTTTAGATAGAAATATGTATAGTTAAACAGTTGGTAAATCTAGTGTTGAATATGATTTTTTTTGATGGCATATTTTTTGTCAGTTTCGGAGATTAGTTTGCTTGCTGTTTTCATTTGCCAATGAGAAATCTTTACGTATCTGCAGGGCAGCCGCGGCGAAGTGTGCGCACGCGCATTGGCGGCGCTACTGCGTGCTAAGCCTGCGTTGGGCGAAGCGTGTGCGCAACTCGGCGAGTTACCGCGGCTAGCGCGCTTACTGCCTGCCTGTCCACGTCTCGCCGTACCCGTACTAGCAGCGCTCGCAGACACACAAGTATGACTATATATTTTAATATACAACGAGTTATTTAGACTGGGAAAAAGCCTCTGAACAAATTCTATTAAACATTGATCACTTATTGGTGGTAAATCTTTCTCGTTTGAAACTGTTCAGATAAAACCTCAATTATTTTCCTGCTGTACATTGTAGTATGAATAGGTACGACTAGTATTCGATCAATATAAGAGGTCATAGTAATGCGGTTACTGTAGTAACGAGACCTATTTTCTTTTGTGTCAAAGTGATAACTCAACATGCCGAGAAAGATTTGTTTATCTAACAGGTAACTCATTTTTAACAGTTATGTCACATGCAAATCTTTTAAATGATGGTCATTTGAACGTTTTTCTTGTTATAAAAATAAAAAAAAGTGTTAAAAATTAACCCCAGTGAGATTACACCTCGAGGATTGAACCTGTAATTTGTTAATTTAAGAAATACAGTGTCATCAACAACTCTGCACTAAACTGTTGGACTCATGAATGCACTTACTAACTGTACTATTACTTTTTTTTCTTTAATTAGGCTTGCGTAGTAGCGCTGACCCAGACGGATGTAATGGCTGGCCTAAAAACCGCGGTGAAGACTTGCCGGGAAATTGTAGGCAGCGCCTGCGAGGCACTAGCTGCCATATTCAACAATAGCAATGCAAATACGGATAAATTAGTATTACAGGTAATAAATCATTGCTTCCGTGGCGATGCGGCTAACGACTTGCTTTTTAATACAGAGGTCTCTAGTTCTATTCTGGGGCCACAAGGCTTAGAGTATAGTTAGTGATAAGGTTTCTCTGACACGCCTTACTATATAATGTGTTTATATTATAAATCTGCTATAACAACGTGTTTTAGCTGTTACCTTATAAGATCTAGAAAATTTTCGGCAAGCGCCCTTCGTCATCCACGGTTTCTCACTTAACTTCACGTGAAATCGAAATCAAGTGTTACCATATTATCGACAAAAAACTATACAATTACTATTTCTTGAATTTAGCAGGAATTGTTCTGTTGTGCCCTGTCGCTGACAGATCCGGGGCATCCCATTTATAACAGGTGATGGCTTTCGCGGTAGGTTTAGTGGGTAGGGGCAGCCCAGGCCGAGTTCCACATACCCCTCCGGGCCAACCCAGGGCACCGGCGGAACGTCCGTAAATGGATTCCCCCGCGTGAAAAAAAAGGCATTGTTCTGTTAGTGTATATTTTATGAATATGAGTTGACTATTAGTGGAGGCCTGTTTTCCAGCAGTGAACGTCTATCGCCTGATGTTGATAATGAGTTGTTACACACTAATTTCTACGGTGATTTGATACGTTACATTGTTAAATTGCTACTATAGTGATATATTAATATTGGATAATAATAAGTGTGACACTTATCCCATCGACACAGAAGTCTCATTTGTTTCATTTGCACAGGCGTTAGAGAGCGACTTGATCGGCGAGTTACTGCTGGTGCTAGAGGGCCGGCCGGATGGTCAGGCGGCCGCACAGCTGGTGAACGCATTGAAGGGTATGGCGAGATCTGGAGCGCACGGAGAACGCGTACGCGCTTTGCTCGCGCGCAGTCGCGTTTGGGAACAGTACGCTGCGCAGAGGCATGACTTGTTCATCTCTTCCGTGCCGCAGCAGCATGCGCTCTCAGGTCTCATAATTATTATACGTTATTTTTTTATTTGTAGAAAGTTCTAACTTTAAAAAGGTTTCGTAAACTCTTTCATTCCCGCTCGCTTAAATAACGTGTTAAAAGAGAAAGTAATGGATGAGAGTTATTCGCATGAATTTGAGTGTAGTATATTCCATTCACTCCTTCCAGAATCACTGCGACCCTTCTTATCAGAAGTAAAAAGTATTTATTAATTAGTTAATATAATAAAGTATTTTATAAGTAGTTAATCGCAATGGGCAAATTGACTTCATAACTTACTTTGAAAATTGATTTACTAAAACTTTTTTTTTCGCCTGAAGTTGATGCTTTCGACCACTATTTTGGTCGCGAAAGCTTCATCGGACCCTGATGGATGGATCCGGACTCCGCGAGCTGAAAAGTGTATATATATAAATTATATAGTATAAGGGAGACGAGGGGAGGGATTTGGGGAAGGAGGAAGAGATGGGAAGAAAAAGGGGAAGATGATACAATAGATACTTATATATATAAACTGTACTTTAATCTAATTCTGTACTCTGAGTACGAAAAACGAGTCGCGGTGGTGCGGGCTACGCGGTCGTCGGGGGCTAAAATTTTTGTTTTTATATATACTTCAGAATGTTTTATATTATTTAAATGTCACAGCACCTCACGCCGCGGGTTACCTTACGGCGCCGCCATCGAGTATCCCTGCGCAGCCGCCGCCGATCGACTGACCGCACGCCACTCCCCTACTCTCCAACTGCACTGACGTATGATAACCAAACACAAGGCTACATCGGCTGAAACTATTACGAAACGTGGTACGTAAATATAAGAAACAATACATACAAACACGTTTGTTACATTACTTCCGAGAACAAATATTTAAAATTATAACTTACTGTCTAACTACTTAAACGTACATTCCTTTCTAAAACTAAATTTGTCTGATTGTACGTAAACGTGCTGATGGAGTTTGTATTTGTATTAAAAGATCTGAAAGATAATCAACATTCTTTTGAATACATAGATGCTTTTAATCATAAATCGTTATAAACGAAATGTTTAACTGGTGTAACTTAAAAGAATGTAAGTGAAATTAACTTAATGGGTAATGTTTAACTTTAAACAAATTGTTTCTCTGTTACCTTTTGCCTGATCGGACCAGGTAACAGATGAGATAAATGATAGATTGTATATGTATAAATAATTGAGGGTTTCTATAAAGTATTATAATCTTAATTTTGATTTTTGTGAATTACGTTTGTGCATATTTGATTTTCATTACATTTTTTTTGTAAAGTTTATATGTTTAGATGTTGGCGCCATGTTGTAACCTATACGAATCCTATGAATCGTATATACCATTTTATAATAATACTCATATCACAATAAATATAAGGTTAGTAGTTATATACTATCTTTATTTAATTTAGATTGAAAAAGCAAATCTTAATCATCGAGCTGATCAATAGATAAATTGCACTTATTGAGGCTGTCGATTTTTTATTATTGGTTTTGTTTCATCTTGCCATCAGATGGCGCCGCAGCATTTAAACTTTACCATTAATTTCTATAGCAATTTTAGAAACGATTGTTATAAAGTAATTGATGATTTTGTTATATTAACACGAATATAACACATTTATTAAAACTAAATTTCATGCCTTTTGATGATCACTACACGTTAGATATAATATAGACACAAATAAGTTTCAGTGCATTGAAAAAGTTTAATTTAATTTGATGATTGGCTATGAAAATTTATATTTTTCGATACATATGTAGAGAAAAAGTATTTGCGTTTGAGTTTCTTATAAGCATGGTTTTACTTACACAGTTTAAATTATACAATTTACAATTCAAACATTTGCTTGATACATTGGTTGTATAAGTATACAGTTGAATTATAGTTTAGAAATTTATTATCATGAAGAATACATGTATACTTAAAGAGAAATAATTATATTGGAGAAAGAAAGCCCTATGTTTAAGGCATGAGAATATCAAGTGGATCCATTTTTATGTAATAATTACCTGTGTTATTGATTTCTGTTTGTGTAAATTACATGTATATACATTACTTCTATTGTAATGATTCATATATATAAAACATTTATAAATAAATATATTAATTTAATCCAAAAGTATTATATTTGTTCCGATCTGTGTGAAGATTTTTGGAGGAGGCTTATATTCGGCTGTGGGTCGTTATATTCGATATAAGTATATATTTATTAAATTCAGCTAATTTTGTACTTTTGATTCAAATAGTTTATCTCAATTAATATATATATAAAGTTAATTTGTACAATATCTATTAAGTACACTCAAAAAATTATTTTCATATAATATTTTTCGAAGAATTACAAACAAATGGTCATGGTTCCCCAAGAGAGTCTTATTTCCTAGAAGTGTGAACTATTATATGGTCTGTTTATTAAGTTGATTCTTGCCAATTGTAATAATTATATAGCATCTTTTTATAAGCCATTTTAAATTCATATTCTAAAATGCAACGAATATCAGATTAATTGTAAATAAATCTGTCCAATTAATAAAATATTACATTATCGGCGCGGTAGCTAGTAAAATTTTAATACGATACTCAACATCTTGTGTCGAATTTAACGCAATGTATTTTGGTTATGATAAAAAAAATTGTTGAATATATTTAATAGTTTGGGCTACAAGTTTAGAAAGTTAACCGTCGATCTGATTGGATACACGATTGTAATATCGTTAGATTTAATAATTATTGTAAGGATATTACATGGCGGAAAATCAGCAACAACACATTCGGTAAAGAAGTCTATCATATTAAAACCGTAACAGCATATAGTCAATATGCGATTCTTTTAGACATAAGATCATACAGAATATTAACTATTTAGCCTTACTGTAAATTAGGACATTTAAGTAAAACTTACATTACGATAGCAATGCTATTTAGTGTACTCATGAAACTATGTAATGTAAGTATATTAGTGTGATATTACGTTAAAAATATTAGCGTTCTCTTATTGATTGAATAATATTATTATGTTGGTAGAATGTAAATTATACTACTATTATACATATATGTATGTGTATACTTAGACCTTTCTGTTAACCCTTTCGCTGCAGAGTTTTAAACATATAGAAATGCACATAGTTTCTATTTGTGTATGTATCTCTGTATTATAAGTAACTGCCGAAGTATAGCTGTTGAGATATTGTGTGATAACAAGGTTCGATTCCGCAGCCACGAATTATAACTGCCGCTATAACAGAATTTATCTATCGACGTATAAGATAATGAAATGAAGAAAGTGAAGTTGAGGATAAGAATGCATTGCTTAGGTAGAAAGGGCTAACAGAGGTTTGTGTATCTTGGATGTGTTCTGTATCATCCACTTTCATTACTGTACGAGTATGATGTTATAATTTCGGCATTGTTCTGGGGCATAGCTTTTAACTTCTGGAGAGCACTAAAATGTATGAAGGGTAAGTTTGAGACTGGCCAAACATGATACATTACAAGTTACGAATATTTCATATTTTTATATTTAGCAATAAGTTGTATTATTGTACAATATTAAATTAATATATGAATAATTTGTTTGTTTTATTTTAAAACTTAATAACGGTTTTCGGTTAGATTTCACCTTTTAACTCAAATAACCTTAAAGGTGAGCCGCAGATTTTATGCTGATTTTGAATCTGCGTGTGATTGATTTTATTGATGGCAATTTCTTGTTAGGATTTTTACGCTGTACTATAGTACATTTCTTTGTTGATACGTAAGATGTTGAATCTCGTTATCCCAATAATTTTATTAGCTACAATGCCCTTCGTATTACCGATGTAATCTTCAGTAATACACACATAGATCAAGTCTTCAGAAATATGGACGTTTCTTATATTATTTTATATTGAGTTTCATTTGATTGTATAGATTCGTAGAAAATAATAAAAAACTAATTAAATTTGCAAGTCTTACTTTTATATTACATTTACTGTACAAAATTTATATTAACGATGCTGCATCACGAGGTTTGAGTGACTGGCGGTGAGGTGTAGTGGTTGCTCAAGGTGTTGGGCCTCTCGTAGCTTTCCGCACGCTCCCATATTTTTTTGCCGCTGAAAACAAATTTACTTCATTGAAAATCACAAAATTATTCAATATTTGTAACATTTACAAATCAGAAAAGTGAATATGGTATTTTATTATTTAATTTTTCAAAACATAGTCGGTATTCAAATATCTCTTTATATAGTTCCTCAACATAAAGTTGTCAGTAGCTAAGAGTCCATTAAAATCAAACCAAATAATAGGTAAAAACAATTCTTCTGATGATTAATTTAGTTATGTTCTGATTGCAAAGGACATATGTGCTGCTATTCTGAACATTTTATCTCGGTTTTTTTTTTTTTATAACATCTGAGAGGCAAACGAGCAAGACGGGTCACCTGATGGTAAGTGATTCACCGCCGC
>DWLS01006623.1:0-11453 GCA_018246255.1 Pachliopta kotzebuea | reverse complement strand
CCGTAGATGGATTTTTATACTCGTTGATTATAAGAAGAATTATTTGTTCCGATCACCATCATTTTAATGAACGTCGTAAGAAGTCGCTAAATGTAGACATCACAGAACCGATTGTAGATTTTGGAGTGAAGCCTATGCTCATAGATAACTGATGATGTTGATGTGCAGTGATGATCCAATATCACGTTCAAATACCATGTCTTCAAAGGAGTGGATAGGCATGTACTTAGAGAGGCCGGTGTTGTGTTCCGTACGGAGATCCCGTGACCTCTCCAAACGCTGAGAACGACCACCGCGTTTTAGTAGGTAAAAATCTCCACATGACCTTGACTTCCCCCTGAAGTCAAGGCATCTTTTCAAAGATTTCAACCGCATAAAAAAAAGTTTCTACTAGGTAGTTCTTTCTCTTTACTACAACAAACAACATCGCCACCTAACGTTAGGTGGGAATATAATCCTTGTTTAAACGACAATGTCCGCCCGGCCGTCTGTCCGTCAACAATTTTCAATCTCGAGAACTACAAGGGGTAGGAGCTGGTGCTGAACATTTGTCATACAGACAGATCTCGCTCAGGTAAGATCAGAACCGTTAGAATTTCGTTGGTATGTGGTCGGATTCCCGCGTTGTGGGTGCCCAAAGTTTCAGAATTTTGTATGGGCCACTTGTAGGTATAAAGTAAAGATGTGGCGAATACGGTATGAGAGGTGAGATCTGAAAGGAGAGAAAATATATGTAGCAAGAGAGCGAAAGATAGAAAAATGTAGAATGAAAGAAGAGAAAAGGAAAAATAGGAATAAAACAAAATGGAAATAATAGACCCTTACACAAAACACGAAAAGGAACTTAACAATAAATAAAATATTTCAAAATTAACTAAAGTAATTATTAAATTTCTTTAAGGCTAGATATTTTTTTGATATTATTTGTCAACATTTTTACTTATGTATATACTACTTGATGAATATTGCAGCAATCTGTGCGTTTGAAGTTACGAGAAGAAAATTTCCTTCTTAATTAAGTCAGAAATTTCTCATACACCGAGTTTCGCAATATAAGTTCAATATAAGTTTTAAATTTATAAGTTATCGTTAGGAGAGTTTTTTAAAGTTGCGAAACGAGTACGGAGAAGGGATCGAAATTTCAAAAGTTCGTTGTTTATGTACCGGTGATATTATTCATTTTGATTTAATAAATTTTCATGTTAGTAAAATAACTAGTATTCGTGTATTATGAATTCTCTAATAACTCCTTGGCACGTTAAATTTTATTTATCGAAAATAGAATATTTTAGTAACGGAAAGTAGATAGAAATTTACTTATTGAACTGTTTCATTCACCTATACTACAGATGATATTTTTAATGATCCTTAGTGCTAAGTAGTGATGATACTTCCAGTGATAAAGCTCAATAACAAAGCAAAAACCTATTCACTCTTTTATTGAAGACATCTACGACTTCACAAACACTGATGCTGGTAAATTTTTCACTTGTTTGTTGTCCAAGTGTTCATTCATATATTTATTACAAGAGAAGGATGGACACTGTTTTTTCCGATAAGCTATATCATTCAGATAAACGACTATATATTATCAGTGATGATATATAATGATGGACTTTCTAGTCTATTATTTAAATGATATAAGAAAGAGCGAATGGCTTCATATGTAATACTTCTGCCTTTTTTTTTACATCGTTTCCTTTCATTTTGTGGATAAGGGTTCTCTGATTGCCATATTTTATTTTTATGTAACTGTTCTCTTCTCTTTCTTTTCCATATATCTACTATCCTGTCATTCGTTAGTTTCTATCTATCACTTATATATCTTCTCTCATGCATCGCCTTTCTGTCCAAAATTCGCCGCATTTTTACATTTTTGTTGGTTATTTTATTTTACATTACACTCTTTTCTATTTTTTCACAATTTGTCCTTTCTTTTCTACTTTTTATTACTATCTTTTCTATTTCTTTATTACACTTTTTGGTCTATACAATTTCCTTACTCAATGCTAGTCTTATTAGAACTCCTCACTCTATCCACTACCTCTTTCGCCAATTTAATAAAAATGCGGCGATTTTTGTCTTCACTTATCAGAGAGGCGTTGCTACCAACGCTGATCTTCTTTCCCAGCTCAATCGCGGCATCAGCCCTCTGTCTCGCAAATAAGGGAGAGGAAGTGATGATGTGTATACTTCTGCCTTTGTAATATAAACGATTCCTGTTGATTTATAATATAATTTATACATTTAATAATTATAACAAGTAAGTCCGAGCTTGGATCTGGGCTATGCAAATAAACAAATGAATAATTTACTGAATTATTTAGAACAAAGCGTTTGTGATGAAAAGAGGTATTTCAGTGGTGAACCGCTGCGAATTACATTTCAACGTGAAACAAAACGATGGACCTTGCGTTGAAAATAAATGGTAGCTGTTTCAGAGCATCAGTTTCGTTTCAGTGAAATAAAAAAAGCTACTGGGATACGATGTGTCAGTCAGATGCTTTCGTTCCCAAACATATTGAAAAAGTCTGCTTTTTTGTGTTTTGTCTTCTTTGTCGCTTTATTTTTGACTTGCACTTAAAAATAATGATTTTTAGTACTTGCAATCAGTACTTATCTTTTTAACTATGTTGTATTTAATTTATTTACCTACATTACTCCTTCTTCCTATGGATAACTATTTTGTAATGAGTAGATTTCGACAGATTGATAAAATATGTTATAGGGAAAGGAAATTTAAATTGCAATAACTATATTATTGTTACTAGTGTTAAGTCTCTGTTGCCAGAGACAAACTAGGTACGTACCATTGCCACCATGCTGTATGCTTGTGAAATTACTGGAGTAACGAGACAATACTTTACGTCTCAAGGCGACAAGCGCAACTTGAAGCAGTGTTTACCATCTTAATCAGCGCCACGTTTCTATGAGCAAGTGTATCGCTTACCATCCGATAAACGTCTTGCTCGTTGAATAAAAAAATCTAATACATTAATTGTTATTTTGATTAAGTTTCCAATATAAGACATATCTGAAGAAATTTCATTATAGAATAAGTACTTAGTGTCTTTCAACATAATGTTCTATAAATATTCTACAGCTTATGCCTTCTTTGTTGTTATAAAAACATTATAGCCTTTTACATTATTTGAAATGTATAAGGAAAAAACTTTTAAATGTACTCAGCTTTTACTTTTAACTTGAATGATTGATGAATTTGCGCGACTCTTTTAAGTTGGATAATCTTATAAAAAAGACATTTAGGAACATATCTTTAGTACTCGACATTAGATGTTCCCGTCACCACTCCCATAATGTTCTAATAAGTTGCACGCAACTGAGAAATTCAGTAAACCCTACAGTATTCCATTGACACGGCTTTTTATTTTATTGATTTTTTCATTTGGTTTATTTTTTATTTAATGGATTAATCTCAATATCTCATGATTTATAGAAGAAATAATAAAAAGACTTAAAAGTGTATAAACATAGAAAATAAATAACTAAGAAATGGATGTAATAAAATAAAAATTATTATGAATTGTGATACATAAATTTAGAAGTAAAAAATAGGCATGTAATATATTAATAAATTAGTTACAAAACAAATGGAGACATGTAACTACAAACTAAGAAAAGTAAAAATAAATAATTAAAGCTAAAAATGTAGCAACAGTAGCACAGGAGGCGAAGTTTGTGAGAAGAGAAAACAGTAAAAAGATAGTTAAAGAGTGCTTTCACCCCAAGTGGAAGAAAACGAAAAGTTCGAAAACAGAAAAATGAAAAAGCAGAGAGCAAAGTTAAATTCCTGTCCCACTTTACGAAAGAATACGTATGTATATATATAAAAAATATCACATGGTGCTGAATGAGGCAGCGAATCAGCATTCTCGTCCAGAATATTTCAACTCTCATATATTTACACCAGAAATCTGCTATGTTTACAGATTTACAGTATCTGGTAGATGGCCAATCTGATTAAAACACACCTACCTTTGTTACCAGTGAACTCTGTATTATGAACAGCAATTCGGTAAATAAAAGCTTGTGTTATAATTATATTATTTTTAACCCTAATAAATAGCGATTTTAATTAGCACAATGATTAAACCCAAAGAAAACAGGACGAGCACTCTTGAGATATTTGCGGCGGCATGTGGTGTTTTTCTTTGGTCGACGTGACTGAGGGCCTCTTCTTTTGACCCTGCAAATTATTCCAGGCACGTCCATGCTCAGGTCGTCACGGAAAACTTGACTACACTTTACACTGGCCCGCCTAAATAAACTAGTCTTGTTTCTCTACAAATGACGGGTAATGTTGATCTGTTACCACGAAGTAATTATTTAACTGTTATTATGAACTCCTTTGAAAACTGACGGTAGCTTAAATTAAAAAAAGGTTATTAACTCTAAAACATGTTTATCTTTTAGATATTACTAACAAATTAGCAAATGTTTTAATTAGGCTAGGCAAATATGGACAACTGTAGCAAGGCGTTCACTTGGTGGTAAAGATATGCTTGCTCATAACAACGTACCTCTAGATAGGGTAGTATATACAGCACCACATTTCACTCGATGCTTTGAGATATAAGTTCAAAGTTAAATTACCGTAGTAATTTCACTAGCTCCAGCGTGTTTAGAATCTGAATAATGTTTGTATATTACTGTTTCGCGGTAGAAGTAGGAACATCGAAACGATTGTGTACAAACATTTTGATCGTTGTAATGTTATTGTGCGGAAGTGAAAGCCTGTTTTTCGTTTTGTTAGTTTATTAAAACAATTTTTTAATTTATATTTAGTACGACGGATAATAATAACAGATAATATTTTTGGATTCTCTAGTAAGTTAAAGAGAATGATAAAATTCATACGCTCTGTAGGTCTGAAGGAGATGCGGGTTCGATCTTCAATGAGTAACCTAGTAAGAAAAGAATTGTGAGGATACCAACTTGTTCAAAGAATGACAAGATTGTCGCCTAGTCATATATATGTTCTATAAAAATATAAAGGCTACGTATTGTATGTGGCGTGTCGTTTAAGAATATAGGTGTACTGTTTCAACCATATTAAACACTTGCGGTGCTAATGTGAAAGACTCGAGTGTTCTCGGAACCTGCTGAGAGGTCCGTCTACGACGTTAAGTGCCTCTACAGTGTTCATAGTGTTACCATACTGCTATTGGTAGACGCCTTGCTATGCCACAATGTCTACAGTTCCTATTACATGTTGAGGAAAAATTACTATTTATAAAAATTTTGTTTGAAAAACAGTAATTCTATTGACTCGTACAAAAAGTACTAGAATGAATTGAGAATTCATTTCTTTATACTATTGTATCGTTTATATTTCACTCTGAAATATATTTAATAATTGAGAATATTATTTTTAAAGTGAAATATTATATAATTCATAATTGTTACAATATGCATAATAATGAAATAGTTGTTTTGATTATTGTAAACGTGGTGTGATTTTATTGTACAAAAGGCAGTACTGAGGATTTTGGCGTCACTCTTGCTTTGAATCAAAAGAAGTGTGTTACTCGTAACGAACGTCTCTTTGTGTGTTGTGTATTGTGAAGAAGTAAATACAATCCAAGAAAAGTGTCATTTAATAACTACCGCCGATTTTATAATATTTGCAAACTAATATTCTCTTAAAGCGCTCTTGCCCTTAACGTTTAATGAAAGAAAAATGTTATCAAAACTCTCTTCCGTATATGTACTTGTGTATTTAACTAGAAATAGAAATCACTCAAAGGAAATAAAACAATTTTTACTTTGTAAGAAAAATTTAATATTGTGTCTGCCGAATTGGTACTATTTCAATTCCGTTCGAAGAGTATGTAGGCAAAAGTTTTTATACTGGAATGGGAATTAAATAATTTCGCTTCGAACGGAAAGATCGTTATAGAATAACGTGAAACACGGTATGCCAAAGTTTCTTTATGTGAAAATGCATTTTTTCCGCTTTTATATAAAACTACATGTACTGTTTGTCATTGTTCCAATAATTTATATTTTTATACAACTAGTCGACGAGACGGTCAAAGCATTCACGTAATGGTAAGTGATACGCTTGCTCATAATAACGTGGCGGTGGTTAAGAGGGTATACACTGCAATACATTATGCTCGTCGGCTAGAGACATTAGCTGATAACTCTCATTACCTCAGAAATTTCACTAGCTTACCACTAAAGAATCGATCTTTTCATAATATGTTTATTACATATAAGAACATTCATGAATCTATTATTTTTATTATTAGTACTATTTGTCGACTGCAACAGAAGTTGTGGTGGTACTTACCTAGACAGTCTCCGGCAACTTAACCTAACATATTTTTTTCTCCATGTACTTAAACAATACTTACACTGTTCTTTAATTTCACGTTTTTTTGATTAACATTTTTATTTACCTCAAAAGAGGAACAAAAAGGCGGTCTTATTGGCATGAGACATTCTCTCCGTCTACAACAGGATTTAGTAGAAAACATAAGTGAGTGAATTATCGTGTTATTATTGAAGATATAGTTACATAAGATCATACATGAATATTAATGTTTTTATGAAGGAAAGTTTAATGTTTGACTACAACCTCACCTGGTGCTAAGTGATGATGTGGTCTATGGCGGTAAAGCGCATTAACCTAATCAGTGCCTATTCACTATTTTCTTGAAGACACCCACATCGTATTTGGACGGGAACACCGACGCCGGCAAGTTGTCCTGTCCTTTGCTGTTCTTATTAGAAAGTAAATTAATATATGCTATTAAACTGTCATATGTCATAAACATATTCCTCTCTGTCATACAGGTTTCCTCTATAATTCTTTTACTTCTCAATCCATAAAACTTTGGAACTCTCTGCCAACCAACATTCGAAAAGTGCGCAGTAAACCTTTATTTAAGCGTAAGCTCTGGGAGTACTACTTTTCCAGAAATAACACAACTCGTAGTTAACGTATTTGGTTATTGATCGGAATCCACACCATTTTTTCTTTTTATTGTTTATTCTTTTACTTCTCTTCTATTTATATTTATGTATTTAAGTTTAAATACATATATGTATATTTTTACTGTATTAAATATATATGATTCTTATGTAGTTTATTTGTATAATCATGTTTGTATTTACAATATTATTAATTTGTATTTTTTTTCTTCTCTTCACATTATGAAAGGTTGACTGGAAGAGAATGCCTTGTAGCATTATGTCCGCCTTTTTGTTTACTGTCTCTCTCTTGTACATAAAGTTTTTCCTTTTGTTGTTATTATACAAATAAAGTGTAAATAAATAAACTAAATATATTAAATGTGGATTTAGTATATTATATTTCCCATATCAACAGCCAAAGCGATACTGTTACGGCGGCAATTTTACAACATGAGGATGGTATTTAGGTGGGTGCCGAAAAATTCTACTTGCAATCAAACTTCACAACATGTGAACATACAATTGAACCTGGAACATTCTTTGTTATAAAGCACGCGATATTTAGACAAACAAAATTTGATTTATTATGGACAAAGATTACTTCTTTTTAAATTTCAGTTAACTTCACAATAATCCAGGTATTTCTGGCATGACAAGGGTAGACAGGCGACGTTTTATATTTTGCCAGAGATCTGAAGGCAAAACGATTATGAGATGTTATCTGAATAACATCCCGTAAATCTTTTTTACTAATGGGATACTTTAAAATGAGATAAATATTGACCTAAGATATCTATCAGATAGAATTTAAATATATCGGTTTCTACGGATTTCTGTTATTTTAAAAATCTCTCTTCATTACCCTGTTTTAATTTTGATTATTGACAAAATTATTGTTTTTATGTTTTTTATTTTTAAAGGTCGCAGAAAAGCTGCTATAGTGGCACTTACTTATACAGTATCTGCAAAAATAGTTTTAAGTTATTTCTGTGTTCAGTAATATAAAGCTTAAGTAAATACTTTTCGTAAATTGTATTATCTGTTGTGAAGGGATATTGAATTCTCTTTGTTACAATTTAATCTCGATAGTGGAGATAAGCGGCTTA
Organism: Pachliopta kotzebuea; assembly: GCA_018246255.1. NCBI lineage: Eukaryota > Metazoa > Arthropoda > Insecta > Lepidoptera > Papilionidae > Pachliopta > Pachliopta kotzebuea. The sequence goes on along the minus strand of DWLS01006623.1, from coordinate 3,405 downwards.
AGGACTGAACAAACTGTTTTTTCTGCGCCGTTACTGGTATGTCATAGTTTCACTATAAAAAATTTTTGCCGGCAACTAAATATTTGAGTCCACCACCACCACATATCATCAGAGCATTATTCTTCTAAGTCATATATCCTCACGACTGAGGGTCGTGGTCATCATGTGTAGGACACACAAAGACTTTCTTGTCATATTGGAGTGGTGTTGCCACTGCCTTCTACCATTTCACATACTATTCCGACCACGGATGGTCATGATATAGATATGTAGGTTTCCTCAAGATGTTTTCAATCGACAAAGCACATGATATTAGTTGGTGTTATACTAACTGCACATAAATTGAAAAGTTTAGTGCAGACCGGATTCGAACCCAGTACCTTTGGAGTGGAAGGCCGGCGTTCAAATGACTAGGCTATCACGGTTTTTTCGAACAATTATATCTGTCAATGAAAAGTAATATCCATAATTTCATAACAAGAGCAAATAGATTGTAACTAAGCCAGTGTAAATATCACCAGAGACCTCATTATCACTTTAAACCTCGTGCTATCAAGTTGTAACTTATTTTAATAACAAAAATATTGTGTTTCCATTCGAAGGTTTCTGGGGTAAATAAAATTACTAGGATAACTAGATTTTTATCTTCCATCACAAATATATTAGCGTTGTAAATCTATCATCTCATTACTAGGCCTGGAGTATCAATTATCATTGGCTGACCATCGTGATCACCTCGTCGCCTTGTTATATAAACATTGATAATACTAAGGTAAATAAAAACATGGTAACTTTAGCACAGTTAATTAGATAATACATAAATAACACTACAAAATAACTCTCTTTGAAAAATCTTTATTTCCTGTTTAGTTCATTGTAAAAGCGACATTAAAATATTTTTTTTGAGACCTTGTGTAAGGGGATTTATACAAGCAGATAATAGTCAGGAAAGTATTGTAAATAATTTCTTCGTGATTATCTATACTAAAGGGTATTGTATATAAATAAATATGTAATAAATATGTAACTTAGACGTTTCACATGTTTAGTATTAATTTGACAATTTATTATATCGATGAAATAATAATCAACGGGTATTCGTCGCCAAAGTTCTGGATTCTCTTGCATGTTGGTAGAATTTCACTTTTATACCGAGCAATTTTTTTATTCCCTGTGTGTATTCTCACCATCACAAGTCATTGGCGAAATTATTGCGCAGAGCAGTAGAAGCCATAAACCCAAGAATTGAATAATAATCAATTTTGAAAATTTAAATACAAACTAAAACTAATTTATTATCTATGTTTATACGTAGGAAGCTTGAATAAACGGATTCAGTTTCAAATCATTTTTATTAAATCTATGGTTTTATACGAAACATAAGGTTCGTGTTAAAAGCAAATGTATATTTGAATATTATCTTTTTCATAGTAATATTTTCTTTAACAATGTATTAAGGTAGTATTTCGTGTACCTATCAGGTTTGTTGATATTAGATGATGAAACATTGTATACATTTCATATTTGTAATTCGTCTTGCTGACGTTTGTAACCTCAAATATTTCTATCTGATCTACCTATCAGATTGATACGATTGAAGGCAATATTTCCATTTATGACATACTACTAAGATAACATACTGCTTACTATCAGGCAGACCGTATGCTTGTTTGCCTCCTAAGTTGTATAAAAAAAGATAAATAGATTAACTCTTTAGTGCTCATGTTATGGTACAGTACTTAATTAAATTTATAATCTAAAGATAGTAAGGGTAGCCTTATTACCAGCCATAGCCAGTAGGACAGACTACACTAATATTAACAGAGATATACTAAGGTACATAGGTGATGTAAGACAAGAAAGGTTCTCGAAGTGAACAAGCCTATATTTTTATGTATATATGATATCTGCGGCCTTTCTTTGCGAGTGGTTAATAGATTTTTGACCTTCAATAAGTGAACTATTGTTCTTATATTGTATAAAAATGTTGACTTTGTTTATCATTACGTTAACACATTTGTGTTAATAGAAAATTAAAAATTCCTGGGTGAAAAAAGAGAGCAGCAGAGTTGGACATTGAACTTGTTGTGATACATCGCATTATAGTAGCAAAGTATTGTATTATTTGCTTTAAGATATTCGATGATAAGATTTTTACTGGTCTGTGTTTGCGAAAATTATCACCGCAACTTATATTTCTGCTGCCAAATACTACTGTGTTCCGGATTGAAAGGCGTAATAAGCTAATGAAATTACTGGGGTAAGGAGACTAAACAATTTATGTGTCAAAGTGAGCAGCGCAAAGTGGTGCTGTGCTGTGTGACTATCTGAACCAGCGTTACTTACCATTAGGTGAACGTTTTGCATGTGAAATAAGAAAAAATCTGTTCGGTAGTATAAAATTTATTATGATTTTCAGCACTTGTTGCTTTAAATCTAGTTTTATGCTTCATAACAGTGTCGTGGGCGGACGGGCGCTACGAAATACGCAACGTAATGGTGTACTAAAAATAGGCTCTGCCCACCGAGCGCCCCTAATACTTATTATTTATAAGCTTTTGTTAGCGCTCAGACCAACAAACAAGCGGACCTGGATACTTCACAATACCATACAAGTACATGTTTAAATATTTATTAAGTTTTGTACATCCAGACGACAAATATACACATAACTATAACAAGTTAAAACGATCGCCGTTATGTTTACGTGCTGTTATCCGTCAACAAAAGGCTATATAAAAATCCATTGTGTTTTAAAAAGTTATTTATTCAAAACATATATTGAATTTTATATAAAAATGTTAGTATTATTTTCATTCATTCTAAGTTATGTTTTAGTTTTAGATAAATTAGACGAAAGATCGTTGAGGATTTTGTTATTGTGAAGTAAGTTTTAGATTTTCCAGTTGTCAATAATTGATCATCATCATCAACAGCCTGCGGCAGTCCCCTGCTAGACATAGCTTGTACCAATAATGATGTTATCATCAGCTGATAGATGTCCACTGCTGGACATAAGCCTCTCTTAATAGAGAAAGGATTTGGGATATATTACATCACGCTGTTCTAATGCGGGTTAGTGTACTAATACTAATAGTATAATAATTGATACATACTAATAAAAATATTATTTTCTCAAAATAAATATTTTTTTGTAATTTACTTCAGTGTGGATGTAACATGTAACAAATTATTATTACCGGGGGTCGGCCGCTGGGATAATTTATTGGCAACATTGAAAGCGTGCGATCATAACTTGATATTCGAAGGACTCCCATAAGTGTATCTATTTTTTTTTTTTTTTTTTTTTTTATTTTGTTTTGCTGTTTTATTCCGCGGACTATTGTCGGGGACCTTGTTTGGTTATCATATAGTTGTTTGTTTTTATAATTTTTATATAATAAT
>DWLS01006622.1:0-11454 GCA_018246255.1 Pachliopta kotzebuea | reverse complement strand
CCACCTGGTGTTAAGTGAAGATGTGGTCGATGATGGTAAAGCGCATTAACCTTGCAAATGCCTATTCACTCTTTTCTTTAAGAGTTATTAGTATCGAATTTCTATTATACGTAAGAGAAGTTACCATATCCATAAAGTAATTAAGAAAAAGTTATTAGTGCTAGTAGAGAAAAATTACCATACGTCCATAAACTTTGATTAATGCATACAATTAATCTAACCGTGAACATGTTTGCCATAATTGGTAAACAGAAAGAAATTCAAACAAATAAAGCCCAGGACTCGCTTATTTACTAGGCATTACGAAAACTCTATACAACTCTTAGCTCTGAATTTTTTATTTTAATTCCTAGCATAAGCTCGCAAACGATTAAAAGTATAAACTTTAAAACAACACTAACTTATTTTTTTAATATTTAGATTGCCTATAATCCCTCCTGATGATAAGCGGCGATGTAGTCTTTTATGGTAAAGCGAACTAGTCTACGAATAACATATTGGTTTTTGTCTTAAAAAATTCGAAGTCTTAACTTTACGGCAACACTTACGCTGGGAGATCATTCCAATCTTTCCTATTTGATAATGCCGAAAAATGTTGCATCTTACGACATTAACTAACGAAATACTTATTGATATATTTCCAATCTTACCAACCAATCTCCGCTAGTCAGAGAGGCACGTTAAGAAGATATTTCCAGTCTCTAGAATATGTTATTGCAAACAAAATCAATTCGAATTCAACAAGTTCACCAATATTTTTCAGTAGTAGAAACACCTTCATTCTTAGAGTTTAACGTTAAAATTACTGACTCATACTGATATATAATGTGTACCTTACTGACGGAGTTCGACGATTAGAGTTTTACGCTAAGGACTCTGCCCTGCGATAGTAAAATATTTACGAGCCTTTTAAATGCTTACAGATAACACATTCTGATTAAACACCAGACTTACCTTTAAACATTACAAAAATTTGATACTTTACTAGTAATATTTAAAGTTTTTTTTTAACTTTGTAAAATCAAATTTCTTTTCTTGACCTTTTTCTTAATTCACAATAAGATTTCTCATTATCTCGCATTCTTCTCCTTTAAAGAGGTTTTTTATGTACGAAGAAGAGCAATATTATGATTTACCTAAAACTAAAATACTACTTTAAATGTCCATAAAACACACCGAGAACATTTGCATGACCTGAGAGTTAAGATATTACTAATTAGTACCTGTGTAATTTAATTCGGCGTTCTTTATACCAGAACAAAGGAATGTTTGTTAATTACTCCTTTAACTGAATGGATCCTGCAGAGATGTCTAGCTAATTACAAAATTTTCACAGCAAAAACAAAATATGTTCTTATATTCTTGACAAAAAAGCATTATATCTTAAACTATACAACTGTTATCGAAAAACAAGGTGATTATTTAAGAAAAAACACAGTAAATCAATTTTGGTAATGTTTTCAATGTAACAGATAGGGAACAGTAAAATAATTAAAATTAATTAGGAATTAATACCCGTGAGATGTTTTGGGTAATTGTATACATAATAAAGACGGGAACCCGCGTTATTGCTTTCCAAGCGGTTATCAAGGGACCCCCTCTAAATTGAATAGCAACTGTCCTATTTGCACCTGACGCCATTCCGATGTACAATGTCGGGCCCTCTATTGACTTTTCAACCTCTTCATAATAGGAAACTCAAATATTAATAAATACTTAACGCTGGTTTTATTTGGGTACAACATTTTTTTCAATTTCATTAACGTGAAAATTTTGTTCTTAAAACGCAGAGTTCACTTATAATAACATGTAAAGAATATTTAAAATAAAACGCTTTAAATCATGCCTGTTAACGTTTAAAATTAACTAAGAAAAAGAGACGAGCAGAAAAGTTTGATATCATAGTAATTGAACAATCTTATGACTGATCATAACAAAAGTAGGATAAGGTCGTCTCAAGACAAATCAACTGCACCACTCTAGAACCGGCAAATCACAGAAATAGGCAGCTACATATGGAATAAAAATTAACATAGCAAAGCTCTGTAGCTTTTTACAAACAATAGGTGATTGTCAGTCTTGTTTATACATTAAAAAACTAAAAGTAATTATTTTTCGGTACATAAATCTGTACTGTGTACGCTGGTTGGGTAACAAATTATAATATCTCGGAGTAAGCGAAGAGCGTCTTTTGTGGGGCCTAAAATACGTCCGCCGAGATACAAAGCGCCCGCAAGTGTTCCTAATCCGACGTTTAAACACCAAAATCCGAATTTAATGCAACGTGATGAAATAAACAAAGGCGAGGAAAACATCCATCGTTACTATGTCTTCATTTGGGTTAGGGATATACAGAGTTACGTGTAAGCAATATTCTACTATAACTCAGAGGTAAACAAAGAAGCCATTTCTTCTTTAGCACATAAAATAAGACACGACATATATATTATCTTATATCAACGGCGTAGAGCGACATGTGATGTTGTGTACACAAAAATTGTTATTATTATATTCTGTAAGAAACAGACTACGTATTATATACTGAATTTAAAAATTTAGACTATTTGACATAAGTCCTCTTGTTTGTAGAAACAAAACATGAAAAATACTAAAGCACCGACAGGTCTGTATCCGACACGAAGAAGCTAGAGCAAACTCGGAGATAAATTGCGGCCTGCGCTCTAACTAATGCTACCGAAACCGTTTACATGACAGTATAATAAATTTTAATGGCGATTTATTTTTATTTCCTTTATTGTTTAAAATAATAGTAAATGTTATTTAAACAAAAGAGTGAATTTACATTTAAAATTTATAGCTACGAGTACTTAAAATGATAAATTGAATATTACAAAAATATGGAAACAACTGTATTAAAGCAAGAGTAAAAATCTGAATCGTCAACTCAATTAATTTTCGTACCTTCTACGAAAACCTGCATTTTCTTGGTATTGTTTACAGGATTAATGATCTGCTTGATGTATAGCTCATCCGCATTGGACTCAGGTGGCGGATGCAAAAATACAAATTATATTAAATCGTCTTATCCATCGTCTATATAAGCTTTTAACTTAACATACAAAATTTAAAAATCATTTTTTTTAGTCATTCAAGAAAGAAAAATAAATTATACCTACTGATATTTTATTAACTTTAAGTTTAAACGTGTAACTGGTAAACAACCAGGAGTCTATTAAGCTTTCCAATTAATCTCAATACTACTAAACTAAGCACATTTAGTATGCTAAAGACATGGAAAGTAAGCAAATTTACCAACAATTTAGCAAACTGTCTCTAACCTAATGGATTTGGATTATGCAGATGAATGCACATAGTGTATTACGGGGAAAAGCGATTGATTATATTAGATTATTATGAATTACTTTGGATTTATATAACCAATAAACATACAGATACAAATATACATACCATCAATTTTCACTGAACTCGTATCATTTTAATGCACCATTATGGATCTAATATATAGTTTGCATAGCAAAAATTCAACTAAATATTTTTTTATTATTAAAATGCCTAACGTTCCTTCAGCAATTATATAACATTAGCTATTTTAAGAATTTTTGCTTTTAGCACTCTGACAGGCGCTTTGTAAATATATTCACAACGTTTTTAATTTTTAACATATAATGTAAGAAAGTAATTTTTTAACATTTAATTACCTTCTAATTACAACACATATAGGGGAAACTTATGTAAATAAAATAGTATAGTTCATTTTTCACGGAGTTTCCTAATAAAACTATCGGTTAAAATGTTTTTCCTTATTGAAACAAATTGTTTGTTCCAAAGAAAAACCGACAAGGTTTTTTCTTTTAAGAATAATTGGCATATCTTTTACGTACATTTTGTAAGCGTATCGTGGGTAACTTTTATGTGATAAGAATTTGAAAAAAGTTTGCGTAGAATGCCATTTTTCGGATAGAATTTTCTTTGTATGAAACCTCTCGTATTACAATGGATTATGCAAAGACTCATGATGACAGCAATACAATCAAACGCTTATTATTTTGAATCTAAATAACGAATATTTCGACAATATGATTTTGTATTCATATCGAGACTTCGTGCTTTTATATTTGGTAATAGTCAACCGGTTTTCAAAAATATGCAAAGATCTAAACGTCGACTGATTTCTACATGTCTTTAATAAACGAATTGAATTAGAACTCGATTCAACACAGATACTCCAAATATATTTTTGCTGTGTATAAAACGAAAATTATATAATAAAAATAGCAATATTATACATAAAAAAGAATTTGTAATGAGGTTAATCTTAATGCATTTTAAAGTGAAAAGAAAGGAGAGTGTAGTAAGGTATAGTTTTTCTTTTTCAGTTACGCATAAACTAAATTGATAAATATTCCTTAAGTTTATTAATCAGAGACTATTTACTGACAATATTTTCAAAAGTACCAGCAGCATGAAACTTGGATTTGAAATAATTGAAGGTAAACGATGAGACCAGAGTCCGGTCGGGTCACGAACATGTAACGAGGTAAGTAAGCGCTCGACGGACATTTCGAGTGCGTGCTCGTAAATTAAGGTAATTGTTTCCTGCAACTCCCAACAAATAACCAAAACATTGAACTGAAAAACGTTATATTATCTGTGTTATTATACAGGGAAATCTCAACATCCTCAACTGAAATTTATTTAAACTATTCAATTTTATTTATTTTTTATTCTAAAAATATAGTTATGTATTGAAACTATTTAATAAAAATAAGATTCATAAAATAGTGGTAAGGCGAGCATAAACCTAAAAAGAGTTCTCTTCAAGCATACCCAAATTCGAAGAATAAACTATTATAATTATTTATTTACACTTTATTAGCATAATAAAACAAAAGGAAAAACATTATGTACATGAGAGACACAATAAACAAAAAAGCGGACATAATGCCACAAGGCATTCTCTTCCACTCAACCTTTCAGGTTATGAAGAGAATAAAGAACAGAAAATACAAAAAGATCCAAAAAAAAATTAATAATATTGTAAATACAAACTGGGCTATACAAATAAACTACAAAAGAATGTTATATATTCTACACAGGACAAATATACATATATATATTTAAACTTACATACTTAAATATCAATATACATAAAAGAGAAGTAAAAAATAAATTAATTAATTTAATTATGTGTGCGATTTACCAGTAACAATAACATATAAAGAAAAGGAAAGAGTATATGTACATAAATAAATATAGTACTTATATATAGTAGAAAACATAAAGTATAATATATGCGACTAGAGATTAAGATAGTAGTCTTTAACTTCTTAAAGATAACTAAGAAAGTTTAGGCACGGATATCATGAGGAAGAGCATTCCATCGTTTTACTGCTTTTTTGTGTAAGTAAATATTTTTTTCAGACCTGCAATGCTTCAATGAAATGAAAAAAAAGTACTAATAATTTCTAATAAATACTGAATAGAAAGTATGCTTACATAGTTTGTGTTTATAAACTTTTCATCCATCGTAGAACAGAAGCCGGTCCCTCCAGCGGTCAGATTTGTTTGTCGGGTTCAAGTTGTATATTTTGTTGGCAAGTTCTATCAATGTTACTTTCCAACAAACTTCGCACAACTGTCGAAGTCCAAGTTACTTGAAACATAAAAACATCTCTCGTAGTGTAAATCTATTTGTATCGGTAGTATACGATAACCTAAGAAATGTTTTCAATCGAAAATTAATTTTCGGTTGCAATTTGTCGGATGTTTAATTTCCTCGGCGGCGTTAAGTCCCCTTACTTAGATCAAAGCTATTATACAACCTTAATTGCGGATACTGCAAATTTATTTTTCAATATAAATATTATTAAATACGCGAATCTAGTATATTTACTTTCCACTCGAAAGTATTTAATAAATATGTTAATAATTTTAAATGCAAAAGAAGTCAGTTTGATGTAATTTTTTTTAATATAAGCTTTATTAAAAATACTCTAAAATAAATTTTATTCCTATTTTTGAACTTTTCAAAGTACTCTTTTAAACTTTTTAATCGTTGAACGTGATTTGTTATCATCTCCTTTATCTAAGCGCTCATTAAGGTAACCATTTCAGGAGTCTTTTATAACGCCGGACATTGTTTCGACTTATCGGGACTTGAGATTTAATGGTAATTAAAAATGTCCCAGTCCAGTTCATTAAGCATTTTTTACGTAGAAATGATTATTTAAATTCATTTCAAAAGCTTACTTTCCTTTGATAAACAAAGTTTGGAACGTTTGATTGTTATTAAAATGGTTTTTATTATAGTAACTGATTAAAAAAAATAAGTACTGTAAACATATAAAATAAACACAACGTAAAATACGTTTTCCTTTTCGATTCCGCCAAACTTTACTCACAAATAGAAATGTAACTGTTGGTCGAGATACGTTTGCCGCTCACAAGCTACGAACTTTGTTGCGGTGGGCCCCGCAATGCTCCGCTCCAACCAAGTTTCTACATTTTAAATATCCGACACATGAAATCTAACAACTTCTAACGCTATATAGTAATAAACAAAACTTCCTCCAGTTCTAAATCAGAGTAGAAAATTTTTTGAAAAGTTAAAATAGTGAAACATTCATCCGTACATATTACAGGTTTTGGTATACAATTCATAAGTAACTTGCTATTGTTTGATCAAGTTATGAAATATTTGTCTCAATGAATACATTTTAATAACAAAGGAAATGTGTCAATAGTTACTGCATGCTCTCTTGTTAGTTTAACGAAGGAGACGGTCGCAGATGAGGTGTATGATCATTGGCCTAAATTGCTTCATTACATATGCGTATTTCTTGTCCACATCGGCGTACGGTATCGGCCTATATGTCAACATCCACAAATACTAACGCTGTTGACTTTACATTTAGGATAATATAGACTTTACAACTAGATTTTACAACTAGGATAATATAGACTTTCGAATGCTAATACCTTATCTCACAATTAACGCAGTTAGTTATACATATTAGAGAAAAAAAACAGATTAGCTCTTTATGTTTTGATACAATATTTTTAACTACATTTTATAAAAGCAATGTGTGGTAGAGAAAAATTTTATGATTTTGATTTGTACTGTATGACTAATAAACTAATAACTTTACTTAGTTTATATCAAAACTACCACAAAAAAAGCCACAAATTCCAAAAGTATTTTTTTTCAACGTCATGTTAATAATTCATTCCAAAATATGGGCCTAGTAAAATAAAACATCTTATCGTTAGTTATACACAAACAATTTTAAAAACATAAATTCGTTTGCTGGACATAAGAACCAGTCAGATCCATTATTATAATCTCTTTTCAGCATCCCCGTTCCGTCTTTACGAACCTTATCAAGGTGAGAGTACCAAAGACAATTCCTATGGACACAATTCAGGAAGTCGTACATTTTAATAAGGCGTTTCATTGTTTTACGAAGTAATCTTCTAAAGCGTTTAAACGAGCAGTCTATTAAACTAAGAAATTTCGATTTCAATTAAATACTCCTAATTCATATATAAGGTCCACATTTTAAAAGTTAGTTAAAAGCAGGTAACAGTAACAGGAAAAAATATGAACAGTAATGAAGAGAGACATGTTATTAAAACCCATTTTTAATCAACTCCATTATGCTACACACAAGAGGTGATTTATGTTTCGGATCATATGGAACAATAAATATTGATCCTTAATTCCAAAACAGAAAGGTGGGAAAAACTGGGGTTGGGAACATCTGGTGTGACACAATTAATATTTTGCGTACCGCGAATTAGGTGAAATCATTCATTTTTCAATCCTTTTTGTGATGATAAACAAAAAGGACAATCGGATATACACAGAATATATAGAATAAAGACATTTGAAATAAGTACATGTTTATAATAGAAAAATATGAAAAGTTGTAGTTTCAAATTTATATTATGTATACATGTAATATTAATGTATATTACAATATAACGCATAAAATAAAGTAAAAAAAAAAATTACTTAACTATTTATGAACCTCATAGTCTGTCTTAGCGTTCGTGTGAACCGATGTAAAAGCTTTCTTATCTGTCTTTATACATTAAGGTAATTTAACATCAAATGTCGTCATTTAACCTAAACCTGTCAACTCATTGGACGTTAAGTTCTGATATAAAATATAGATAGGATAATTTGTTAACAAAAATTCGACCTACCATTAATAGAAACGAATTTTTTATAAAAAACCTAGCAACGAGACGAGCAAGGGTTTCACCTGATGGATGGTAAGTTATATTCTTACCAATAACAACGTGGAGCTAGTTACTGGTTAGTATATACATCATCACGTTGAGACCGTCGCCTAATATGGTGTTATGTCTCGTTACTCCAGTAATACACTACATTACAGCGCCTTTCAAACCATAAAACAGTAATATTAACACAATAATGTTTGTCGGCTACAGTAGGAGCTGCGATACCTATTTACCTAGATTTAACCTATATAACTATATAAACAGTATACGATACCGAAAACTTGGTTTAGAAGTACTTAGCTATTGGAAGTGTCAGGTACTTTGCTTTTAATATTCCTAGTATCACCACTAATGTGTTCTAATTTTCTATAAAAAATAATACTTATTCTATAGTTATTATAGATTTTAAGCTAGACAAAATAAAAAGCTTAACATCGTTAGATGAATGGTCGGCGACCTTAATGAATAAGACGTCGGCTACTCTCTTTAAATAATGGAGCATTTTGCGATACTATGAGGCAACATTTTAGCTTAATGAAGTGCTATAATTCATTTTGACGCTCTTACTAAAGAGGAATAGGTCTTAGTATTAGCAGGAGCGGGCAATTAGATCTACAGGAAGGTAATGATTTTCAGATGATATTTTACTTTGTCTTCGATGTGAGTTTCCAGACAAGAGAGATTGTTCATTATTTATCAATTTAATCTGAGAAAACATCAGATGTCTCTACTCTTCTGTATGTGTTAATATATTCCCATTGTCACTATGTGCTCAGCGTTTTATAAAAGTCGACTAAAAATTAACAATTTCTGATAACATTAAATTTAACCACGTTCACTAAACAGAACTCTATATATAGTAAGTACAATTACATCGAACTGAAACTTATATATCCAGTACTAAATATAAATATTTTAAAGTGGTTCAAATAATAACAACGGTTATTTGACAAAAATGCGGATTTACGCAGCAAGACGATTATTATAGCAACAAAAGTTTACCAAGAATCTAAATCAACTGTAGATTGATTTTTAAAATTCCATATTTATGTCCATATTTAAAATTCCATATATATGATATATAAATGCATTTTAACAACATATAAAAAACAATGTTTCGATTCGCTCCAACGAAGTAATCTTAAATGAGAATAAAATGGCAATACTAACTGCAAACTACAACTACTTTGATAATTAATTAAATGCAATGAAACAAAATTTCATTGGAGAGTATTTTTTTTGTATATCAAAGTAAGCTTTGAAGATTAACTGTTTTAAAAAGAAATAGTTATCGAAAGATAAATTTAATTGAAAAATTTCCATAGTGTATGAATATTGTTACACTCAAATTAACATATATAATGTACGAACAGTATGAAGTAAATTTAGAAAACCATTAGTATAAACAGGTTAAATTTCACATAAGAGTAAATACAGATTCTTAAAGATATTTAGTATTCAGGCCAGTACTCACAAACAGTACGTACCTCTCTGGGGCTTTTAACTATAAGGATTTTTATACAATGTTGAACATTGTTTTAGTACTTTTTAAAAAAATCTTTATACATGTAATTATATTTATTCGCATACATAATCACTCGTCAGTATAGTGTTATCATATACTTTTGTATCTATTTCATCAAACAAAAAAGTACTAAAGAAATTGGTGAAAGGGATTATTTGCAGTGAAAAAACGAGGCGTGTATTATGTATTTAATTATTAATTCATTCTATTTATGTTTATAAATATACTGTTAATTGGTTTTTAACTAGTTTTTCTTCTCCTATACAGTATCTCCAAATTTTCTATGTTGACTGTTAGAGAATACCCATAGGCATTATGTCCGCCCTATTGTAACCTAGTTTTATGTATTTATTTCAATAAATATTTTAATTAAAGGAACAAAAAAAATACTACATATAAACCACAAAAGGGATAAAAGGTATTTACTAATAAAAAGAAAATACATAAATTGTAACGAACTTAAATAAATCTGGAGCGAATAGGTATAACGGGGAGAGAGATTATACATTAACATTTATTTATGTTAAAGAAACCTCATATTAAAACTGTAAATGTTGATAAGCCTTGAATTGACTAGAAGATAAACGAACCTGTTTACCCCAGGTAAAGGACGATTATAAATAATAGATTTTTAAACTATTTTATTTAAACAAAGGGGAAGGTAATAAGACGAACACAAGAACTACTATCATTAAATTTTGTCAATAAAACCTTATTTATAAGCAAAGTCACCTCACTTGTCAGATTAAAACCATCTTGGTTGTGTTCCAATGTACTAACAGAGAACTTCCTCCAGGCGTCTTACAATGCGACGACAACAACAACATCAACCCGCCGAAGTTTCTGTCTTTTAAACCTGTTTGAATGTATAAGATCGAACAAATTTAAAAGTTAGATAGCAATAAAATAAAATTTAAAAGTTAACCGATATCGTACTCACATATTACTAACAATATTGTATAGTAGTCGCATGTATAAAAGCTTACATACCTTTGTTAATTTGTTGTCATAATAGCATTGTTCTCCAGAAATCATACATTTGAGAGCGAAGGGTTCTTCTATAAGGATAGTAAGAGACCGTTTAAATACGTAGAAGAATACGCGTAGCTCGGCCAAATAATATCACCAAACGACAAAATGACTAAAGAAATGGACAAAAGAATTGCGACTGGTTGGAAAAAGTTTTGGGCCCTAAAAGAAATTATGAGAAGTAGAGAACTGGGATTGAAGATCAAGAAAAAGCCTTTCGATACATGTATTCTACCCTACATCGTATATGGCTGTGAAAGCTGGGCTTTGACGAAATGCCACAAGGAAAAACTAGCAAGATGTCAAAGAAGTATGGAAAGAAGTTATGCTTGGTGTAAAGCAAAGGAACAAAGTAAGAAGTACAGATATCAGGCATAAAACAAAACTAATAGACATACTATTACGGATAGACCAACTTAAATGGAGATGGACTGGGCATATGCTCCGATGTCAAAATAAAAAGTGGAGCACTCAGGTAACAGTTTGGTAGATAGATAGATAGATAGTACGTTTATTCAACATAACAGAACACACACACAAAATAAAACAAACATAAAACAGAGGTGAAACACAAAATTACAATTCCGTGCACAATTTAGGCACGGGTGTATGTGCGCTGCAATGGTACAAATGGTCATGGCTCAGTGTGTTTTTCACCTGGTGCAGGTGAA
>DWLS01006621.1:0-11454 GCA_018246255.1 Pachliopta kotzebuea | reverse complement strand
AATGTCTTCCATTATACGACATTACTATAAAATAATTAATTTATCATAATGAATTATTATAATTCGTTACAGTATGACCAATTTCGTGCGCATCTTCAAGAAAAGAGTGAGTAGGCATTTGTTAGGTTAATGCGCTTTAAAAAAAAAATATTTCGGACAATTATTTGGTCTGTAATGGGTTAGTAATTTAATCTTAACAATAGTCTTAGCAACATTTAAAATAAAAAAATCGCAATGCATGGACCTAACGATGCCTTACCTGATGATGCTTTACCATCATCGACCACATCTTCACTTAACACCAGGTAGGATCGTGGTCTAGCATTAACCTATACATACGTAAAAAAAAACAAATTTTATTTATTTTCCGGAAGACCAACAGCCGTTTCCACAAATTAGGTATAATATTAAACAATAAAAATAGCCAATAAAATGTCTTCACAAATAAAAGACATCATCATCATCATCATCTCAGCCTATTGCAGTCCACTGCTGAACGTAGGCCTCTCCAATAGATAAAAGACATATTAAACAAATATTACAGCGCAAACAGAACAAAGAGAAAGACAAAAGAAATCTAACAGAAATAAAGTTGCAAAATCACAATAAGAAGAGTTTCGCTTAGTTTAATTCTTACAGTTGCCAATAATGAAAAAGGTTCGATAAAAAGCTTGTCTTACAGAATTACTTGAGGAATTGAATATGTCTAAAGCTGAAATTTTTAATGACTATTAATGAAGGAACCAGCTCGACGCAGAAAGAAATTTTGACTGTTACAATGAATCCAATTAATACTGTAATAATACCAAATTAAGTAAATTTTGAATAAATTTTTTGTAATACCGCAAAATAGTGTAAAATTCTATAGTTCTCATGTTATACGCTGTCAGCCACCGCTGATGTGGCGCTCAACGTGTTAAACATACAATAGTTCACTTACTGAACTACAAAAATCTACCTTCTCCATTACTGGAAGTGAACCGTTAGGTTAGAGAATTTGTTCCGATACTGACCCACCTGAATCAGTTGTTCTTCATCATCATTATCATCAACCGACAAACGCCCACTGCTGGATATAGGCCTCCCTCAAAGACCGGATACCCGCGACCTTTATCAGATCCTCGATCTACCTAGTGTAGGCCTTCCAGGACTATGTTTAACAGTACGCGACCATTACTCTAGGACCTTACTGCCTCATCGTCTGTCAGTCCTTCAAGCAATATGTCCGGCTCAGTTGATCTAGAGTATTGATGCCGGTCCATTTCCTAATATTTTGCAGTCAGGATTCAAAAATAAAAATCTACCTATCACAAAGGAAGACTTCAGACTTAAGAAGAATGTAAAGAACTCAGCGGGCTGTATAGATTTTTTTTAATTAGTGAATGTCTTACACGCATACTTACATGCTGGTGAAGAACCAGGGCATTTTATTTATAAAAACATATCATTCAAATAATCAACACTATTATATGCTTTGCTAATTAATGTATATATGTCTGAGACAGTTAATTGTAATTTGTATCCCCACTATATAACAATAAATGTTTGCATCTTTTCAGCCGTCTGCCTTCTCCCTGGGCGATCTCTGTCTCCCGCCGATGGCGAACGTCCTCAAGGTGTTTCTCGAAAACGGTCAGACGAAATCTTTCAAGTACGACGCCACCACAACTGTGGCGGACGTGGTCAGCAGTTTAAGGGACAAGCTGTGCATTACCGCCGAAGAGCACTTCAGCTTGGTTGTGGAGCATGTTAAAAGTCTCAGACGGAACAAGCTCACCCTGTTGGATCCTAAGGAGTCTTTAGCGAGGGTAGG
Organism: Pachliopta kotzebuea; assembly: GCA_018246255.1. NCBI lineage: Eukaryota > Metazoa > Arthropoda > Insecta > Lepidoptera > Papilionidae > Pachliopta > Pachliopta kotzebuea. The sequence continues at coordinate 9,641 of DWLS01006621.1, read as the reverse complement.
TTGAAAAACGAAAAATTTTTCGAATAATTTTTTTTGTTATAACTTAATTATATTTCTGAAGGATATAGAGTCAGTGTTAAAGAAAATTGTGTTACTATGTATTCTTTGAACTAGCCCTATAGTCACAGGCTATCAAAAAAAGGTCTATAAGACCCTTGCCATTTTGGAAAGCGACGAAAAGGGTTAAATGAGCCCGGAGCAGACTGCAAATACGAAGTGGTCTCGTATTTTGTCGTAGCACAATGTGGATTTTGGGGAGAGCAATAGTTTTTTCCGGGATGTGCTTAAGAGCAGTTCAGGGAGGCACTGTTGAGTTCCGTAAAGGATCCCGGGGTCTTCTGCAACGCACTGAGGATGACCACAGGGTTTTAGTGGCTATATATCTCACATAACCCTTTTTCTACTTCTCCTCAGAAGCTAGGTATCTTTTAAAGATTTCCCCGTCGACAAAACAAAAATAATAAATCATCACTCTTTAGTCTCTTTCGCTTCGTTTGAAGAAGCCTTGGGATTTCTTACAAAAGTCACTGGTGCTTCTCAGCACTATCTAAGCATATCCTTTATATTTATCTTCTTCTCTCTTTTATATAAGATCGCGGCGAGGCCTGGCTCGCACAAGATGCGCTGTTTGTATCGGGTGGTGTTCGTACCGAGCTCGGCGGCCGAGTTGGCGCAACGTGACCTGGCGGCACTGGACTACCTCTACCTGCAGTGCTGCAACGACGTGGCGCAGGAGCGGTTCGCGCCGGAGCTGCAGCCCGAGGTCGCACTTCGACTGGCCGCATTGCACATGCACCAGCACGCGTTGGCAAACAACATGTCTCCAGCAAAGTTGACCGTTAAGATTGTAGAGTGAGTGTTTACTTGTAATGGAAATCTTATATAGAAACCCTTTTTTTTTTTGAGGGGAAAAACGCTTTTTGCATTCAACCCGCCGCCACGGGGAGGCGGCGAGGATATGTGGGACTTTCACCCACTAAAAACCTCCCGTGAGCCCTCTTCTGCGTTGTTGGGGCGAGGTAGGGTCGCTTTCGCATTCACCACCTATATAGTAACCCTACCTCCGCTGAAAAGTTACGCTGTATCAAAATTATTATAAGTATTCTGAACAAAGTATCATTTTCTTTTAATCACTTCACATTCATGTATATATATAAATTAGCAAAGTACTGTATCATCATCATGACCAAAAAAGTCACTTATTTGATACTATATACTATCTTTCTCCTGGAGGTACATTAAGGATGTATAAATTAATACGACGGCGTCGCTTTATCGTGAGGTTAAGCTTTTTAGTTATAAAAACGCAGTGCTGGAAAAGGTGGTATACACAGCACCACGGCGGTCATCGCCTCGAAACGTAAGGTATTAAGTATCGTTAATCCAGTAATTTAATTACCTTACAACATCCTTGAAACTGAAACAGTAATATATGAACATTTCTATTCGGTTTCCGGCAACAGAGACCTACCACCAGTAAATCCTTAAAACCGTGACTGAAACTTCTTATATTAACTGTTAATTTGCAGGCGAGAGTTTGGCCTTGAGCGTTTCGTACCCAGCGGACTGTTAGAGAACATGAAGCGCAAGGAGTTGCGCCGTCTGCTGGCGCAATCCCTTAAGCTCAACGCGCACATGACCGGCGGGCAGCGGCAGTTAACCCAACTGCAGGTAAATCCAACAGTCACCTTGTTCCTTTGCAACTAATTTCTCACTCAAATTTAACTCCTCAACCAAATAGAAAGAAAGAAAGAAAAATATTTATTTCAGTCTGCCTAAAAATACACATAAATAGCACTACAAATATGAACATTAAAGAAAAAACAAAAACAAGAAAAAATAATAATAGTAGTATGCAGCTGAATAGGATCCAACTCAGCAATACTCCAACAATTAGCAGTAGCGCTGGTTTTCTGTTGGACCCTTGTACTAATGCAATGATAAGTACAAATCTAGAATAACCTTCCAAAGTATTTTGGTTCCAAAAGAAATCACAATCCAAGTTGGTTAACCTAAATCTACGATTCATTGGCTAAATTTAGAGCGTTAATCTTACTTAAATGATCAATTAAAATTGATTGCCTTTTACTTTATCAGATCTAATGCCTAATAAATAAAACAAATTTATGGTAAAGATTTGATCAACAATTCCAGGCTAAACTACATTACCTGGATATAGTGGCCAGCCTGCCGAGCTACGGCGCGAAGTGCTTCAGCAGCAGCCGGCCCGAGCGAGTGTTGCTAGTGTCGCCACGCTTCGGGCTCAGTCAAATCGTCGGCAGAAATAACTCTGTGGTAATGTTGCTAGAAACTGTTAGGATATAATAATTAAAAAGGCATTAGAGAAATTTATTGTAGTACTATAAATCTTTTATACTATACTTGATAAAATTTAAACAGAAAATAAAGTAAACATGAAACATGTATTCATTTGATTTTTTTGATGTTGCTAATAATAATACTGAACGGTGATTGTGTTTGGTAGGTGGCTGGGTTCCGTCCGAGCTTATATTCCTCGAAAGCTTTTAATGATAGTGAATTTTTATTCGTTAGCCCCAATCCATCGCTTCCATGGAGGAGGTGGAGTGCATTCGTGTGAAGCGAGAGTGCGGCGGCGGCGCTGACGTCGCGGTATTCCTGCGGCGCGATCGCGTGCTGGCTCTGCTCATGGAGGAGCGCGACGCCGCTGAGATGCCGCTAGTCATCGCCGGGTGAGCCCAAGAAGACTTTCATCATTATATAACAGCATTTTCAAAAGCAATGGTTAATATGAATCCTGCAACTTTCGATTTTCCAATCGTAGGTTGTCGTATCGATGACTCTTACTTTTTAGTCTCCAAATAATGGTAATCAGTTAATTGGTGTTATTTATCTTATTCGTATATTTTAATATATATAAATATGATTTTCAGATATTACTTTCTCGCAACTGGCAAAGAGCTTAACGTGGAGTTAGAGAGAGAACCAATAACTGAGGATATAGGTAAGGCATTTTTTACAATTTTACATAAAAGATGAAATAAGTTCAATACTAATTGAGGTATTATTAAAATATAAAATTGTAAATATGCTATTTATACAACAGTAAAAGTTATGGAGTGAGTCCTCTTTTAGCCCTACATCGCCTCAGTAACGCAATATCCATTCCTTTAGTCTTTATAAAAACTTCTGGTAATAATGATAAAGTTAGATTATTATATTTTAAAATTATAACCACTAACTATGTTGTATTGTTTTATTCCAGCTCCACCATACCTGTCACAACATAACGTTGTGCCAGCGAAATGGAGTTACCTACAATACGATGAACCTACCGAGCTTTCTAGAAAACATTTCGCGATATTCAGTATGCCACCGCCATACCATTCTACTCCAGAACAATCGAAAACTAACTTAGATACAAACATGAACGCCAGTATCACAAATAGAAACCACAGTAACAACTCCAGTCCGTTGATAGGTTACGACTGCAATCCTGGTGTCTTAGGTCACGACATACACTTTGAGAAATGCAGACGGACTGAGGAATTCCGATTATTCGATCCGAATGATGCTTGCTATCTGGACGATGGCATGGGCTTCGATCTTCAAAGCGTATTGTCGATGGAGCTTCTAGAAAACGCAGCCAACAATCCAAGATTAGTCGAAGCTAAGAACGAAGAAGTTTTAAGAAGAGTAGCAGAAATGCAGAAGCTCGTTGAAAACTCGGAACAATATTTGACTGAGAACTGTGATGTATATAATGAAAATGGTTACAGCGAGGGCGTGATAAGTGACGAGCTCGTTGGTAGGGAAACGTGCGTGGATCAAGCGGAAAGTGATACGGAATCAAATGCGAGTAGGATGTCGGCACCAGACGACGCTCCCGGCATATTGAAACACAGCGACTCCCTGTTGCTTCTAACGGAAACAATAAATCAAGGTCTGAGTGGCTTAACTGTCTCTGAACCAGCAAAGGACGTATCTAGTGATTTATCCCAACGGCAATCCCAAGGGCTCAGCGCTATTTTAAACAATTGTGGTCTAACCGATGCTTTGTTGGCACTCAATAGTGATGTTTGTCAATCTGAAAGCGATAATGACTCATTTTACACGCCCACGAGCAGCCCAATACGCAAGCACTTGCAAAAAGCCGCGAGCAAAGGTGTTAGAACCAGTTTCGGCTTGCACAGTCCGGATGCCACTCTTGACAATAAGGAATCTAACTTAAAGGAGTATTTAAAACAATTACGCGAGAAAAGTAATAAAGAAAACTCAGCTAGTGCTGACTTTCCGTTTTACTATCAAGAAAGTATGGTTGACAATGACGCCGAGCTTATAGATTTAACTTTGATCCCTCCTCCCCAAACTCCGGACGAGTTAGACTGCGCCACACAAGTACCTCAGATTTTACCTGTCGTACCGCCTTCGTTTGCTGACGATAAGGATAGTAATCAAGAAAACATTCCAAAGAGCAGCGACTTAGAGGAATTTATCGCTAATGTAACTGTACAACCGCCGACAGTGAAGGTAACTCCGGCTATAGAACTTACGCCTGAAGAAATCATGTCTTACATTATTCCACCACCACCTGCTTCAAATTCGTCCACTTTAGACAGAGATAATGGTTACGCAGAACATACACAACTTGCACAGGGAAAATCTGAACGTTCGGCTTCCAACGATACGAAATCTACTAACGGGGACGTAGTGAAAGGTACACTTAGTGTTAGTGAAATAAGAAATATGTTCGCAGCAAAAACTCTGAGCGAAGCAAGAAATAGTCTATTATTAAAGGAGAAAAATAAAGCTAATCAAAATCAATGCAAAACAGACTCTCCAAAAGGAAAAAGGAAAAGTGTTATTGGCGAGAAACAAGCTAACGGCGTCGCGCACATCATAGAATATCCTACTGTGGAGAGAAAAGGTATGTTCTCTTGTTGTAGTAAAGATAAGAACAAAAACGACGAAAGCTCCGAAGAAACAGACAAAGTAGATGGTCACGTCGAAAATACCGACGCAATGCCCGATGTATGCGAGGTCCGACCGCCTCCCAGAAGAAAAAGCATCGAACCGAAAAGAGCACCAGAGAGACCCACAAAAGTACCTCCACCTCCTGCACCAAGACCCAGATCCAATTCATTCACTTGTACAAACAAAGAACTGAGTGTTGTTGAGATACCAAATAATCATTTCAGTACGTTGAATAATAGAAAGTTAAATTACCAAGTGGTATGCGATATGAATGAACAAACCGTGCAGAATCCTCCTAAGATACCTCCCAGATCAGAGAACAAAATCCTGTCCCCACCTCCCCCGTTACTATTACCTCCAAAGAAACCGCCCCTCCCACCAGTACCGAGTGTTGAAGTTCTAAGAATAAAATCTTCACAGAAACTGTCGCCGGTACGCAACAACGAGCAGCGCCTCGCTAGCATTGGATCGCCTCACTTCCACCGCAACCTGAGCACCTACAAGAATCTAGAAAACGAGAGTAGACTAACAGATGATGAGTCCAGTGTCAGATCATCGCCGAACTACAGCTCTCTGACGTTACAGACTCGACATGTACGGTCGAATTCGGAAACTAAAAGTACTATACTGAAAAATAAAGAAATGTCGACAGCGTTGACTTTGTGCTCGCCCCAAATGAACCGAAGGTTTGTGAACAGACCGGATATTCTGAACGGGGCTCCGGGGAGTGAGCACAAAGTGTTCAGTCCGCCATTGTCTGAAAGAAAATCTTTTCTTTTAGACACGGCCAGTCCTGCGCCCAAAACGCAGAATCACGTAAGGTTTAAGGAGAATGTGGTTGATGATATACCGACACCACCTTCTCCCCCCACGGTGAAGTTTCCGGAGTTTCAAGCGGGGAACAACGGGCACGTGTCGATCGAAAACCTCCTGTGCAAGACTGAAGTGGCGGTTGATGGCCTCCTGCAGCGTCTGCATCAGGTCGCACAGAAGTGTTCACACCAGCACTCGCACGGCGGCGGCGAAGATATCGATGAAGTGAAATTTCAGGTAGGACTCAGTATCCGTGAACGGTTTATTGAAATGAAAAAGAATTGGTTAGTTAAACCTTTTCTTTTTTATCCTACGGTTATTGTAAAGACTTCATTTATCTTAACACTATGCCGTCCGGCGTCACGACTGTGGTGTCGTGCGCGAACTAGCGGTCAACAGCCGGTAACACCACAGACAAAATGCAAATAAACAAGTATATAAAACAAACAAATTTTGTATTTATTTACGTATATATGACTCCGAAATTTCATAAGTGGGGGAACAAAGTTGAGAACTTATGAGAACTAACGATGAGATTAGTAAAACTTAAGAATTTATAATCTCCCGATAATGTCAAAAACGGCCGGCGATAAGCCAAGTGATCGGGATTAGTGCTGCCGGCGCCAAGCAAATACCCTCCTCTTATATTATTTAATTTATATATATACATATATACTTTTCAGCTCGCGGTGTCCGGATCCGCGAGCTCAGGGTCCGATGAAGCTCTCGCGGTCATAATAGTGGCCGAAAGCATCAACTTTATCCGAATCTAAAAAGCCAAGGGAATAAATATTTACAAGACGCGCGGACGGCAGTGTTAACACCTCGCCTCGAAAGATTGGTTGAATGACATGGTTCATTACTTAAGTCTCAATTTCTTTTCAGCGTGCTCGAAGCGAGCTGACAATGTGTGCGGTGTCGCTGGTGGGCACCTCGCGGACGCTGGTTGGTGCTCTGGGTGCGACGGGCGGTGCCGGTGAGTCAGGCAGCGCGCCCCAAGCTCTCGCCGACTGCCTCGCCCCGCTGCGACGGCTAGCAGATCTTGCACAGGTAATAAAGTTCTAATAAAAAACTACATCATTTATAAAAACACGAATTTTATTCAAAAAGTAATTGTTCAGACGATCACTTAAACACAAACTCTGTCGAGTTTCATGTCAGTGCTGCATACGAGAACACAATGCAATTTGTAACCGGATAGCTACAGTCCCAAGAGCAGTAGCAACATTACGTTAGGTTTAAGTTAATAGATCGAGGGCTTCATGGTCAGCGTGCCCAGAATCAGGAGAGCTTTATACGTCGCATAAGATGGTCCTAATCCTACGGGTACGATGGGTCCTAATTATACGTCGCATAAGATGGGTCCTAATCCTACAAATCTTGTTTAGATGATAAGTTTTGATTGTTGACTGTTACACAAATTTTGCAGGCACTGGGCAGGCATACGTCATCGCCCCTGCAGACGAGGAACCTTGTTCTCAGAGTGCACGATGTGACCGCAGCGTTCAAAGACCTGGCCGGCGCGGAGATGGCGCAAATCATTGGCGAGCACAACGCAAAGGCGCAGACTCAAGGGCAGGACACAAATTCCACTCTCGAAGGGCAACTCGCTTTAAGAGCGGAATGTTTGGCCAACGTCCTCGCAACCTTGCTCAGGAGTCTCAGAGTGTTCTCACCTTAAAATACCAACTCCCCTTACAAACTCTACAAGGCACTAATAAAAACTTTAAGATACTAATATTTCCGGTTGTGTTTCGATCTATCAATTGTAAGATGTAATGTTAATAATTTGCGTGAAGATATTTCGCGATATCGTTAGTAAATATTTCCAAATATCATTTAATTTGGATGAATTTTCAGATGGCAACATTTCACTGACAGCTGTCGTATTTTAATAACCTCTAACCTTTCACTGTAAGATTCAATGTTTTTTATTGCAACGGAGTGAGTTTAATCTTGATTATTGAAACTCGATCTTGAGTCTTTTAGTATTAAATATTGTTAAAATTTGATTGTATTTAGTTAAGACCTTTTTAACTGAGACCAAATAAATTTAGGTATGTTTATATTGTAGTTGGCTACGTTTACGTTTTATTTAAGTTGTAGTTTTTGTAAATTTTAATGTTTGTTAATGTTTGAATTTATTGTTGATGCGATTCCGTTCGAGTCATTCTAATGCGGTACTTTTTTTTATTTTATTAAAAACGATAATAGCGCGTCCTGATTGAACTTGCTTTATATATTGTGGTGTTAATAGGTTGATAAGTTTTAACATCACAGACCACTTCATATCATTTGACATCCTGGTCAAGCATTAATCTATTTAATAAAAAAATAAGCTCGTCAAAATCAGGTATGCAGTAGGAACTAATCGATTAAAAACATTGCTTACTTATCGATCTATAATTCCGTAGTTAAAGTGTTACCATAGTGAATAGTTAATTTTACTTATACAATTACATATCTATTTACATGAAAACTATTGTATATTTTCTAACGTTTTAGGAATGTGTGATCGAAAATAGGGTGCAAATGTTCAATATAATGTTTACGCTAATCGTGTCTATTGTATTAATAATAATAAAAAAACAATAATTCACTTACGGTACGTTTAATGACTCGTTGGTTTATTTGCCGCGTCGAGTTTGGTGTTGCTAGTTGTTAAATCGTTTCAAAACAGCCGCCAACTTCCTGCGGCGCGCGCGTTGTGCTGATATTTGTGTATTGGTGCTATTTTGATGGGACAAATGCGTTTTTTTTTATATTGTGATCGTTTCGTCATGTCCGATTGCGTTGACGATGCTTTGTGACCAGTTGTTGGTGACGAGGTCGAGGTTGTGTCAGGAACAAACGCAGCAACCGATGAGTCCTTCGTCGCACCACCAGGGGAGTACAATATCTATTTTCCTTTACCATTACAGCAGCCAAAGACGATATTATACTTTCAAATTTTATTTTTTTACTTCGCCTCTTTCATTCCTTATCTAGCTTATTACCTCTTAATGTATAAAGTGAATAATATTCTAAATAAATATATAACTTACGGTATAGTTTAAACTATTTGGCTGAATGGCAGCTTTTAATCAGTACTATCGGTTCATAAATTATTTGATGTAAGCATTCTCGGTTATTGCAGCTTTTTGTTTATTTAAAATAATAATCTATTCATAATGAAGTTTAAGAAGATAATTTCACTGGTTTGAATTTCCTCAAGTCTAACAGTTCTCATTTTAAAGATAACTATACTCCATTATTTTGGTTGACTACAAAGATTATGAACAGAAAAAGGTAGTTCCATAAGATTTAATCTGTTAGTGACTCATGAAAGTTTTTTATATTATTTAGATGTTCTCTAACAGAAACCTTCTGATTCAGTAGTACAATGCCTTTCGCCATATCCAGTTTTCTGCTCGTCCAGTGACTTTCGGTTTCTCTTTACATAACACATACACACTTCCACCATTCCAACTGCTAGTGAGTAATGCTTACGTCAAACTGTTACTATAATAAAGGATCTAACTGTGTAGTTAAATAGTTACAATTCAGCAATGTATAACATGAATGTATTTATTGTTTTAAACTTAAACAAAACAAATATATAACATAACAATGCAACGCATTTGATGTAATAAAACATTCAAAACTGTGACGTGTTTCATTAACCAAAAACAAGGAAGAGTTACTGTGAGTTCTGTCTGTGGCTCCATAAACATCTCAATTGTTTCTGATCTTCCTGTAATTTAAGAATCTATATATATCTATATATCTTGCAGAATCTATAATTACATACGGAATTATAAGTTACGGACGCACATTTAAAAGTTACCTAGATCGCATACTAAACCTTCAAATTCGAATTTTAAAAATCATACTAC
>DWLS01006620.1:0-11454 GCA_018246255.1 Pachliopta kotzebuea | reverse complement strand
GTCCCGGGCGGCGCGGGCATGCGCTTCGAGGGCGCCGAGCGGCGCGACGCCGTGGCCTTCCACCCGCTGCTGGCGCCGCGCCCCAGCGACTTCTCGGTGTCGGCGCTGCTGACGGCCGGCGCGCTGCCGCCGCCGCCGTATCTTCCGGCTGCATTGGCGGCCGCCGCCGCATTGTCCGCGCCCTGCCCCCTGCTAAAGCCGCCGCCGCCGCCCTACGCACCTCTGCCTCCAGACGACGACGGCGTCGTCGACGACCCCAAGGTCACTCTCGAAGGCAAGGACCTCTGGGAGAAGTTCCACAAACTCGGCACCGAGATGGTGATCACCAAGAGTGGCAGGTCAGTACGGCCCCGTCGGCCCGCTGTGTTCGCTAACCACGTGACAAGTGCTGTGTGTGAAATTATGTATACCCGTTTACGAGCCGCTTCCCCTCGCCGGCGTAAGGAGCGGTGAGTACGGACACCAGGAGCGGCAACAGCAGCAGTAGGAGCGGGCGGCCGCGTCCGTGTTTACATTGCGACCGGCGCCCGCCGGCGTCCGAGCGGTTATTGCCATTATCTATACATCTTCTCTTCTTTCGTAACGACTCTGTTAACGTTTAGAAATAAACAGGTGTAACGTCTCGCACAACCCGCCTATGATGCTAAACCTGCCGGCAGGACTGGTCCGCGGCGAGTCAACTGGAACTATCAACACATAATGGCTCTAAACGGTTATAAATTGAGTTCGCATCAAGATTTAACATTAAATCGTACGGCGGTGTAAACATTTTATACACTTTATTATAAACAATAACCGTTTTCTATTGTTTTCGCCCGTTTTGATCATCTCAAATATTATCCTTAGTCATTTATGTTTACTCTACATCAGTGAAAAAATTTTGGATTGAGATATTACTTTTAAAAATTATTACCGTGAAATGTATATTTTTCTTTATTTTCTAAGAGATTTCGTCGCATTTGCCGTTACAAAGGGTTACCGGCCGCGGTATAGGCACATTTTTTCATCAAAACAACGCTTCCGTCGGCATATGACGTGCAATTAATTGCTCCTAACATGTTCTATCTTACTTATCACAGTAAAAAATATATCATTAAATCATGCCAATTAAAAACCATTACAAAATTAGCATGAGATAACCACCAAAGTAATAGTTAAACATTAAATAAGAAGTTAACTATACGTTTAGATGAGAAACCTTAATAACAAATAGGTTATAAAATTTCTTTGAACTAAGTACTTAACATTGGAAGTTTCTTACTTGATAAATACATATATAATATATAAAACGATGTATAAAAAAGCTGTTAATATCATTTGATAACTGTTTTGTTAGTTAAAAAGCTATATGAGAAGAATAACATATGCAGTTTCATATACTTGATATATTACTATTAATGATCTGTTCATTTCAGAAATATTACGACTGCGACATAGTATGAAATGTTTTTTTACGACCTTTTACAAGCTAGTAAAGTTTTTATGAGCGTATAGGTAGCAATGGGTATTGCTAGAAATAGTAAATTATATATAGACAGGCCGGAAACCGGAAGACAGGACAGACTACTATCAATAATTAAGGAAGTCATGACTAAGATATAAAACAAAATTATGTCATTATTAACAGTATAGATATAGGTCTTAGTACACATAGTTAATAAATAACATCTACTTAAATATAACCGCAGTTAAAAAATAAATAAACTTATCATAAATATTTACGACAATGTCTAAAAATATATCTGGAGTAATAAGTATATTGTATATATTATATTTTAATTATTATCAAAGTCAATAAACTGTTTATAGATCAACTGTTTAACATATATACATAGAAATGGATCATTTAACTATATGTTTAAAATTTTTAACTTGTATAGTGGCGAACTAAGATTAAAGCTGGCCCTAGGCGATATTGGAATTGCGGGCCTATTATTATAAATATTAGAAGCCAAATTTTTAGGCCCTGGGCTTAGGTTGCCTAGGCCTTAGTCCGAACTAACTCGTTTAATATTTTTGAAGACTTGATAGTTGATAAATGTATTAAATAATTAAATCACTGTAAACATTATCCAAAATAAGTGATAAAATTAAACAGGGTATTTGTTCCCACTGTTGGGATTCAGGGTATATAATAAAAAGCGACTGGTCGACTCAGGCCAAGTGTTACTTGGCGGATATAACAACTATAAATGTACTAGTAAATTGTCAAATTCCTTTACCGGAAGCTATGGCTGTGGGAATCGAACTTGGGCTTCTTCAGAACATAGATCCTTATCACATAAACACTATTAATTAAGTTTCACCAGAACTGCTGTTTTTTTTAATCATGAGCCTTAACCTTATTAATTTTATAGTCTGTCTACCTGTATCCCAATCGGTTCAGCCGCTTACTAATTATCATTACTTAACTAGTATTGTTTTTATCTCAAATTTTTTAATGAAAAATAAATTTATTTGTTTATTAAGATATGTTACTTAAGATGTAACAGTTATCAAAATTAACTGTCAGCTGTACCATCGATGTGGACCCTTAAAGGCGCCAAGGGCAAATTTTCGAGGGCAACCCTCAAACATCAAAGCGGAGGAGCGTTTTTTTTTAAACAAGAAAACTGTGAAGTGCAGAAGGAAATCTGCAGAAGGGTTTTTACGAGGCGCCAGGTTCCTCCTTCGCCGAACTTTTCCCCGAATTACCTTTTTACGAGTGTTCACTTTTCTTTTCTTCTGTTGCAAAACTTTTCACTCCAAACATTCACTAGTTTAGATAGGAGTGCGTTAACCTACAAATTAAAACAGTAATTTAAATGTTATTACTTAAATGATACAGTAATATATCTTTATGAAACAGTGAATTATTTTAATGTTTAAATAATTTTACTTAAACAGGCAATTTTTCTCATAAAGTTTATAATTAACTTAAACCTTTTTTCGTTACACTACTACAGTACTAACTGAGGTGAAGTATGGTTTAAACCTATTTAACTTTTTATATTATACAAATGAACTTCAACTCATTACTATAAAGTTTATCAAAGAACTACAAACATTACTGTGTTCCTATTTAAAGGGTTAACCAATAAAATTACTGGGGTAACGAGACTTAACATATATGTCTTAAGGTGACGAGGGTAATGCTGTGTATACTATGTTAACCGGTACTATAGTTAATAGTATCATTTACCATCTGGTGAACGCCTTGCTTGCTTCGCTTCTTATTCTTCTAAGTCCTGTTTCCTCATGACTGGGGGTCGTGGTCATCATGTATGAAACACACGAGGACTTTCGTGTCAGTTATAATGGAGTGGTGTTGCCATTGCCTTCTCCATTTCACATACTAGTCCGATTACTGATGGTCATGGCGTAGATATGTAGGTTTCCTCACGATGTTCTCCTTCACTTTCAGAGCACGTGGTATTAGTTGGTGTTATACTAACTGTACATAAATCGAAAAATTTATAGGTACAGGCCGAATTCGAGCCCGTTACCTTCGGAGTGAGAAACCAGCGTTCAAACCACTAGGCTATCACGGCTTTCCCTAGTGGGTTTAATAAAAAATTATCAGCGAGACTAGTTGATAGTATAATGCTGACTCCTCAAAATTAGGTGTCAAAATGTTTACAGTACACCAAAATCCTAATTGATCTAAGACTTAAACATATTAACTATATCATTCTAAGAACTAGACGCTATATAACCTTTATATCTAGTAAGATTTGATGTCCTTATTAAATTATATATGTTCAGATCATACAATGATGAACGAGCAAGACGTTCACTTAATTATAAGTGATACGCTTAAAAAACGTGGCTCTGGTTAAGATGGTATAAAGCCTAACATTGCACTTATCGCCTTGTGAGTGTTAAGTCTCATTACCCCAGTAATTTCACTAGGACCCCCTTCATACTGGAACACAGTAATATTTGCACAGTACTGTTGATCGACTGCAAAAGGAGCTGCGGTGGTACCTACCTAGACGGTCTCCGACAACAAAGACCTTCTAGTAATATATATATATATATTTTATAACATAACCCTTCTTAGTCTTAGTTTCTTCAAAGAGAAAAAATCAGTATATGTTCTTCTGATGGTGAATAATACAAGTAAACAAATGAAGCGCTAGTTAGGATGTTTAGACAGCACCATATAGGCTCATCTGCTAGTGAAAAATACGAGTAAACAAATGAAACACTTGTAAGGATGTTTACACAACACTTCATAGTACTCGCCTTGAGATTTCATATCAAATGGATGGATCAGATAGGATTTCATATCAGAAGGTTGATTTAGTAAAATTTCTAGCGCAACGAGATTCATCATCTCTCATAATATACTCAAGTAGTAATTTCACTACATCTCTCTTAAACTGGAACTAGGTAAGGTTATTATACACATCTTTGTAAATCAAAAATCTCTTTCTAGTCTGTATAGGGAGAGTTGTGTTTAATCCTGTCTTTTAAAATTATTCATTTGTCTGTTTGTCGCATCAATAAATATATATTTAGATTTATGAAATATTTATCTATAAGTAGATCTAGAATCTAGATTATTTTGAACTATTTTCGGTATAGGTTATGTATCTGTCTAACACTAACCTCTACAATCACTGTTCAGATTACATGTAATTGTTATCAATAGAAATGATATTTTCACAGTTTTTCAATAATCATTTTAGTACCTAAAATCATGTAGAACTTATATCGACTAATCTAAACTTTAGTTTTAACTTAAATTTTAGGAACAAAAACCTAAAAGGAATACTACATTTTTAAACAGAACAAAGTAAACTAACTTAGCTAATTTTAATAACCTTCATTGTTCAGTGGTTAAGCGTTTGCTTTTTAATACATAGATCCCTAATTCGATACAAATGACACATTATGGAGTACAATTACCAGTAATTTTAAATGAACTAGCTACAGTTTCATGTTAAATCTGTTACTATTACAGCATTAGTAAGTTCCTATGACAGCCGAAAGTTTAAGCGAGCTTAATATCACTTACGAGTATGTAAAATTGATATGGTTAAATAGAAAAAATATAGATCGAACGTAAACACGATAGGTAAATAAATATTCAATAAATTACCAACTTGTTACCTGTAATGACTTAATACGTTTGTAGCCTGTCACATTTAATTTAGGTATCGTTTTTCTTTACTCCGTTAATATGCTAGCATTGAAATAATTTGTGGTCTGTCGTAATTTTGTTGTAACTTATTATGTAGCTGGCAATCGCTTTGTAATTTGCGAACTAAGTTAGAAAAAAAAAAATGAATCAATTTTATAATTTAAATTAGAGGCCACTGACTTTAAATAATTAACAGTTAACATACGCTGTTGTGTAAACGTTAGTTAAATTATTGGTTAAAGTCCATAGTATAAGCGCAATGTAAATAGAATACTATTAAAATAATAACTGTGGATATAATCGATTTTCTTTTAATCGATACGCTTACGAGACTAGTATAGAGTTCACTTGATAGTAAGTGATACGTATTTTTATATCAACTGGGCTTTAGTCAATTTGGTATACACAGCACCCCACTACGTTGAGTCGTCAAATGTTAAGTCTCGTTACCCTAGTAATTTCACTAGAATACAGCACCTTTCAAATCGGAATACGGTAATATTCGTACATTACTATTTGGCGGTAGAAATAGATACCACCTCTAAATACATACACGTATACTACATATAGTGAAACCGTATTTTTATTATTTGATGGTAAGTCGCTTGCGCATAAGATGGTATACACAGCATCGCTTTGCGTTTAACGCTGTAAACATATTAAGTCTCGTTACTCCAGTAATTTTACTAGCTACAACCTCTAAAACGGAATAGTAATGTATTTATTAATTCTTTATGTACACATACAGGTGTATATATTAAACAAAACTGTGTAATAAAAGTAACATAATGTCACAAAGGAAAGCTTAACACTGAAAAGAGTTCTCTTCCAGCATATCCAAATAGGAAGGATAAACTATTATAATTGTGTAGGTGTACCGTATACTAGTAACAGTAACACATAAGGAATATATATAGTAAGTATACAAAGTAGTAAATATAAAATATGCAAGAAAAGGTGAAGATAAGTCTTTAACTCTTCTTAAAGATGAGTAACAGGCACGGATATCATGAGGAAGAGCGTGTTTTCATACTACTATTAGTCGGCTGCAATAGGAGTTCCGGTATCTAGACGATCTGTAAATATAGAGACCTACCATCAGTAAAGAATTATCCTGAGTCTACTTCACATGGTAATACTTAAAAACGTTGAAGGTTCACTGTATGAGGATAGTAACTAGTTAGGCGGTTCAGCTTTGACATACGGAATCGAACCTACCACGTCCTTCCAACTAAACAAGTACTTACTGAGCTATGGAGGCATTTAATAAATCTACATTTCCATATTTAGTATAGTCATACATTAACATATAGATATAAATCTATAACCTATATAATTAGTCTGATTTAGTATTTATTTATTAGCTTTTTTTTTGTTATTACTTATATATAACTTCTATTCTTTTTTCTATTATTATATATATGTTCGTAAGCTTATATAATTTTTTATTACAGATTTTAAAATCATTCAAGAATGAAAAATAGTTATATGTTGTTAAATAAATGTATAACTAAAAATGCGCGCATTATGGGGGGAGGCATATATCCAACAGTGAATGGACGGTGAAGTAAATCAATCGGATGATGATGATGATGAAAGGAATGGTTAGACTTTGTGAAATATTTTTAGAAGAATCTTTTAATGTTACATATATACAGAAGTAACTTTATTGGTGGTAAGATTATTTAAAATACGGCTTCTACCATACTCATATTTCAAGCCTGCTGCCAAGTAGCATTGATATAGTTTTAAACGAGACCTACAATGTTCACTTTATAATAAGTGATACACTTGTCCATAACGTGGCGCTGATTAAGATATAACAGCATTACATTGCACCTTTTAAATTACCGGGGTAACGAGATTTAACACTTACGTCTCAGCCGAACGCAATATAGTATTGTGTATATCATCTTAACTAGCATCATTTTATGGGCAAGGCTATCACTTACCATCAGGTGAACCCCATCCTCGTCTCCTCCTCCAGTAGAATACATGACGTTAAGTCTCATTACCCTAGTAATTTCACTAGCTTACATCACCCTTCAAACCGGAACACAGTAATGTTTGCACAGTACTGTTTGGTGGTAGAAGTAGGAGCTGCGGTGTTACCAACTACTAATGTTCCTAATGTTATAAAAGCGGAAATATTTTGGATGATCACTTCATCATCCACGGATTTATTTTATCACCATTCGATTATGTTACCATTGACAGGATTTTTTTTGTTATCGTTAAGTTTTTATACTGCTTGTAATAATGTAAACTTTGTTATTTGTTTGTTCGTGTTTTATTAATGGGTTAATAGGTTAACAAACATTATTGGTCCTTAAACACATATATATATATATTTGTTAGTTATCCTACCTGAAAATCAGCGCTGAAGATTTTCTCTACAGCATGCAGCTGAGCTGGACGCCTTCTCCATGCATATGTTTATATAAATGTATGTTATAATGAAGTGTAGCCAATAGCCTAGTGGTTTGAACGCCGGCCTTCCAATCCGAAGGTACCGAGTGCGAATTCGGCCTGCACCAATGGATTTTTCAATTTAGGGTCAGTTAGTATAACAACTAATATCACGTGCTCTGACGGTGAAGGAAAAGATCGTGAGGAAACAAACATATCTGTATCATGACCATCAGTAATCGGACTAGTATGTGAAATGGAGAAGGCAATTGTAAATCACTCTATTATAACTGACAAGAAAGTCGTGTTTCACGTGATGACCACGACCCTGACTCATGAGGAAATAACTTAGAAGAAGAACAATGAAGTATGCTGAATAATTTTTTTCTTTCTTTAAGTTCCCAAATTGAGAGAGTTGATGTAATAGTTGGATTGAAGCGAGTTTTATGTTCAATAAGGTCATATGCCATAAAGTCCGTCCAGGTCCACGTGTCGAGTCCGTCAGATCGGATGTCTCAGTCAGCTAGAACTAATTTACTGGACGGACTCGGTGATCGGCGGCCATTTTGTGGGCGCGGCCTGTAACACAATATGTAAACAGACTCGATAACGTCTTTAGCACTGCGGTCTGTCAATAAATGTCGCACGATCGTAATACACAGTTTATTTATTTAATATAACTATGAAGTTATTGTAAATAACTTAATCATAGCTTACAGTTAAAAATTAAATGTAAATACACAGAAAGTTGTAGCTTCAGAAGTATGGGTATACAGGAGAATGCTCACGAGATCCTGGAGAGACAAAATCAAAAATGTAGAACTCTTAAAGAGCATGAACAAAAATTTAGAAGTCTTATGTACAATAAAGAAGAGAAAGTTAAAATATTTGGACCACATAAAGAGAAATGCAAAATAAGAAATGCTGCAGTACAGGGCAACATTCAGGGAAGAGAAGTTTGGGCCGCATAAGAACATTCTGGCTAAAAAAACCTACGCCTGTGGTTTGGAAAGAGCACCCGTTTGCTTTTTGAGGGCCGCGATATCTAAGGTCCAAATTGCCGTAATGATCGCCGTCCTTCGGAAGATGTTACCTTAAGAAGAAGAAACGTAAATAGTTCAAAGTCAAAGTCAACATTTTAATTCAGGAACTAAAGTTCACTTATTGAACGTCAAAAATCTACCAAACATTCGCAAAGCAAAGACCTAGGACCTGAGAAGAATAGGCGCACGAAACTCAGAGGACTGTACACAATATATAATTGCAACGTTATATATTATATATTATTAATATTTATTTATAATATATTTGAAAGTTCTAAATATTAACACTAATGGAAGTACAGTTAACAAGTTACTGCTAACAGATCATCGGCTGATGATGATTATGTGACATGGCGACGTATTATTATTCCCTTATAAGTAACCACTAAAAATTTGTACTATGTTAGTGTATCTAGTGTCGTTTGGTGACGGTGACCATTTATTACGTTCTTTGTTCGTTACGTTCTTTGAAATTTACTTTTAACCGAAACCACTGGACAGTAGCCGTTTATCGTCTGATAATGATAAGAATATGTTATCAGAATAGATGATTTTGTAGAAAATGATAGGAGGAATATAATTTTAAGTTAAACGACTTTTGCTGATGAAGATGATGTTGTTTTCTGATGATTAATATAAGGAGAAGTTTGCGATTTAACTCCGCTGGAGGATGTGAGCTAAGCGCAAACACACAGCTACTTAAAGTAAACGCTTGCAGAATGCGTAACGCGTGTCCATGCGTGTAATGCGCTTCTGCCAATCCATCAGCTCTTACTGTCTGGTTAATTAATTGCATCCCAACATGCCAACATCTTGTTACGCCGAGATTACGGGCCTGTTAAAATCATTTAAGTACCCCCCTCAAACTGATCTCGCGTTACCGTCTCCGCGAGGACTTAATTGAGTTTAATTACGAAGTGCTCCGCTGTCGTCGCATTAAATTATCAACGCATATATAAACGTTTGAATTAATTAACTATATCAATATTTTACCATTGAAATAAACTAAAATAATTTCTATTTTTATATGCACAATTACGCTTGACTATAATTATATATGATAAATAACTACTTACTGATAGGTCTCCGTAGGTTGGTACATATTTCAACAACCATAACTAATGTAAACAATACTGTGTTCCGGTTTGAAGGATGCTGTATGTTGATAAAATTACTGGACAACAATTGACGATTAATTTGAGACAACAATTAACGTCTCAAGGCAATAAGCGCTAAATAGTGCAGTATATACCATCTTAAACAGCGCTATGTCGTTCAAGCGTATCACTTACCATCAGGGATATACCTTCCTCATCTCATCAAATAACAAAACTTTAATACCACGGGAACAGAATATAAATAAAAACTAGTAATAAGTCGTATTGAGAAGTTTTATTGATATAAATATATCACCTATAGACAATAGAACTTACTATTGGATTAGCTGTTAAAGACCTCTTTATCATCAGGACATTTGTCAGCTCAGTAAATCTTATGATCAAAGCTTTTGAAATGAGGTCTTAATGAACAACCAAATTAACGTTTAAAATCCGTATTGTTTTTACTGGTGCTAGGTCTCTGTTAGAGACCTAGGTAGTTACCAACGCAGCTACTATTTCTTCCGCTAAATAGTAATGTGCGGACATTAATGTGCTCCAGTTTGAATGGTGTTATTTACTAGTGAAATTACTGGGGTAATAGGTAACAAGTCTCAATGCGATGAGCGCAATGTAGTGCTGTGTAAATCATTGTAACTAATACCAAGGCATGGGAAAGCGAATCACTTACCATCAGAACAATGCTTTACTTGTCTCGTTACCTTGTCGAATAAATATAAAGATTTTCTTTGTAGCTTCCTTTTCTATGTTCGGACGTTAACATAACTGAAATATAATAAAAAAAAATAAACATATCAACTATTTATTGAATACTTTCTAAACGATTTCATTAGTAACAGCGAATAGCACGCAATGAACATAAATCAATGCGTTTTAGTTAATTTACACGTCGCCGGAGCCGGCTGAGGTTTTTACTTCCTACCGTTTACCGCTACTGAGCAAAAACAACTCAAACGTTACACCATCAACACTTATTATACAGTGCAACTTTAATTTATTATCTGTATCGTAAGCAGCTATAAATTGTTAAAGCATTGGAATTACTTAGACACACAACTTCATCCTACTGCCTCTAGTATAACGCTTGACCACTTGTAACAACTTACTTTTATTCCAGGGCTATGTATATATACCTTATTTTGTATTTATGTATATATATGTGTACCATGTTATGAATATTATTATTTTAGCTTTAAATATAACTTTCACCTTTCACCTACTAGACAATCTCCCACCTCCTAAGTTGTCTGGTCGAGAATGCCTGTAGGCAATAAGTCATTGGACTCTTATTTTAGGTTTAGCAAAAGTTTAAAAAAATATATATATATATGCTAAAATCTGGATGTTAACGTTACCTGTTAACCTAATGTTTTAATTCTGAAGTAATACCACTGTTTTTCAGTTCTAAACTATATAAGATCTAGAATATCCTAAGCTTTTTTCACAATTCACCTTCAATCCAGGTCCAGTTTGTAGATATAAAAGTTTATAATTAAACAACTGTATACTATAAGCTCAATGTTGTAGCTTGAGAATACATAGCAGTTTTTCATAAATAATTAATTTATTATAAATTTTTTTAAAGTTGATTCCTAGATATAAAATAAAATAAAGTTAGTATGAAACTAGGTGTCTTTAGAGGTACTTAATAACTGGGATCCTTTTTATATTTCTTCCTTTTAACCCTTAATTTGGCAAAGTATAAAATGCAGTAAAAACCAATTTTTTTTTTGTAATTGTAATTGATACATAAAAA
>DWLS01006619.1:0-11455 GCA_018246255.1 Pachliopta kotzebuea | reverse complement strand
ATCATCATCATCATCATCTCAGCCTATTGCAGTCCACTGCTGAACGTAGGCCTCTCCAATAGATTTCCAGCGCGACCTTTATAAAAATAACAAACTATTATTTTGAATTTTACTAATTATTTACGTTTTGCTATATTGTTATATTCATTTAAAATCTTCAATGCTTCGTATGAATAACAATAGGATATATTACTATATTATTATTATATTACTCAACACATTATATCATGAATTTAGAAAAAGTTTCCATAGTATAAGCATAAATGAATATGACAAAGAAGCATTATTTGACGATAATGAAACATTACTGGTTTCGTTTTAAATCAACCAATCCCGTTTTATTATCCAAACGGCAGTATAAGAGATTGGCGGGACCGAAGCGACGATAAGGGCGCACAGTTAGCTGAGGTTCAGTGCGCAGTTTTGGCGGTTTGTTTAAAAACAATGAGTTGCGATATCTCGGAGTGGTGAAATGATAAGTGATGTCAAGGTTGAGGTGATGTTAGAGAGGTTTAGTTAAATAGGAACGGGCCGATGGATTCAAGTTAGTCTGATCGCGATCCACCCAGCGGTTGCGCGCTGCGAGCGACACATCGCGCCTTACAATCAAACAACAAAATGCCACCGGTCGCAGTGCCCGATGAGGTATACTTATTTATTTCATTAATAATAACATAATATTTATTCGTATCATGTATACTTGTTTATAAAGGTTTAATTAGTTATTAATATACAACTTATTTGCATAGTAATAGAAAAATAGTGATGTGTTAAAGTGAAAGTATTTCGTTCTCAGGCGCCTAAGAAGCAGCTGCGAGTTGCTATAATAGGACAGAGTACGTTCGCCGCGGAAGTATTTAAATTGCTTCAAAAGGATGGCCATGAAGTTGTTGGCGTGTTCACTGTCCTGGACAAAGGAAACAGAGAGGACCCCCTTGGTAAATTTTAAATACTATTCCTCATAAATATTACGTTTAATGTTTACTAGTTACAGAAGGGTCTTCGATTTATACCGGTTTTAACGTTTTCAGCATGACACAAGTTATTATTGTGTTGCTAACACGAAAACTTTTTTTAGTAATCTCATTATTATAGTGCTGTTATAGCACACTATATACTGCAATAGTCTCTAATTGCCACATTTTTTTCTTAATAGTAGCAGCTATATAATTTACTGCAAGACAAGAAAAAGTGAGGGACCTAAATGAATATGATATTCACCAATTAATGTGTAGATCTAAATATTGTTAATAATAAATAACACGAGTATAGTTTACAAAAGTACATTTACTGAGGAACAATACATAAAAATAATTTAAAGCAATAAGTATGGCACTGTTTTTATAAATTGTGGCCGTCTATGTAATAATAACCGGTGAAGGGAACCATCGTGATGAAACCAACACGTTCTTAGAAATTTCTTGACATCAGCCAACTCGCACTTGGTTAGTGTGCTAAATAAATGGTCTTAATTATGGTCTTGTGAGAGAAGACCCGAATCCCGGCGAAGGAAATATTAAAATGTGCTGTTCTTGTGTTTTAAAACAAAATTTAAACACAGCTCACCAGTTTTCAGTGTGAAATTTCTCACAATCCAAGAGTCGAAGTATTATTGGAATAAAATTATGTTATTGTATAATTTTTCGTTTAAATTAAAACAAAACTTTCGCATCTCTTACCAGCTACTATCGCTGCACAGTACGGGAAACCGGTGTTCAAATACAAGACATGGCGTGTTAAAGGGAAGATTATACCAGAAGTTTTGGAAGAGTACAAATCGGTAAGTTCGTTGTTTATATTCAACGCACCAAAAGAACGGTTATTTGATGATAAATGGCCTATTCATATTAATGTGATGTTAGGATGCACACTGCACCATATTGTGCTGCCTTATCACCTTCTTCAATGCCTTTTCAATCGGAACAAGCTGTTAGTATCTGTACAATACAATTTACGGACAGAAATAGGTACTGTTATTAGTTCTAGTAGGGACCAAAGGTTTCAGGTGAAAGAGACCTAACTTTCTCCAATATACATAGAAACCCATTGAATGTGGTGCTATAAAAACACTTATTTGGTTTATAACGAAATGGCAATTTACTCACTAGTACTATTTTTAAATGCTGATGCTTTTAAGTTTGATAATATTTGCATAAAATGTGCTGATGAGTTCGCCGTGGTTATATAATATAATCTAACTGCTAAAACAAACAACAATGACTTGAAAATTCATCCATAGATCCTTCTTTGAGTTTACTCTTTCCACAAAAAAAAAAATCATTATGTTTTAAATATTGATTAAATACTAATAATTCGTAAATGCAGTCATAAAAAATAAATCCTATGAAAATTTGACCAATAGTTTGTTTGTTAAAAATGTAAAAAAAAGTACGTTAATTTACATATAATAAGTTATAATTTAATCATAATATAATATTAGTAGTGACTTTATTGCATTTCATAGAGGTATAAATGTTTCAACATAACAAAAGTTTTGTCGATTGAATACATCGCGTATATTCTTTCACATTTGGCTCCTCGGTTTCTTCTGATTTTCTTTCGTATCTTCCTAAAATTTTCTTTCAAGAAATGTCCAAGTTGACAGTACTAGTCATGATAGACACTTGTGATTCATTTTATTATAAACTAGAGCGATTTGAATATATTTCACTGTTTGCAATAAATATGAATATATCTCTAGGACATGCGCTGTGTATCCTACTGCACTTGCGACCTTTCCTATCACACTTAGGTATACAGCCGGCGCTCACGTTATTCTAAACGGAAGCTAAGTACTTTCAATTCTACTATCGAAAGACACACTTTTCTCAGCTTTAAATAGATGTTTTATTAAATGGTAAGTTTTTTTAAATGTTCTTAATGTTCGTTAAGTCAACATTTTTAGACCAGTTTTCTAGGTTTCCGATGAATGCCGTATACATTTCGAAGAGTGTACGTCAGAACAGTATAATTTTATATCATCATTTAACCACTGGTCTTATAAACAAACAAAGAACTGGAATGAATTTCTAGTATATGTTGCCGTGCAGATATAATGTGGGAATCTTGAAGAGAAAAGTGAACAGGCATCTTCTAAACTAGACATTTGCACAGGCAAAGACTAAATAGCACCTTAATTGACAAAAACAAGCAGGAAATTTAATATTTTTGTTATAACTTCTTATCATCTTAAGCAGTCTCGCGTGTAAAAAACTATTACGAACAAGCGACAAAAAAATCTCTAATTTTATTGAATTGCCTTAACTAGCAATGACTTGTAGTTATTGGACAACTCTAGCAGTCACAAATACTGTACAAATTATGTTTCTTTATATGTAAATTGTCCGATTACATATTTTTATTAACACGCGATATTAAATAACTTGATGATTATGGCGACACTCCCTCACCTACCGATAACCCATAGTTTATCACCATGGAGCCGCGATGGTCGTTTTAAATATGACGAGTATCAGCGAATTTTTATGCCCTCTACAAATTTATCAGGACTTGCAAACCTGCTCTTTATTATCTAAAAAGAATTTAAATTCGTAGAGAATATTCGTAATAAATATATGTCTGCTTTAAAATCTTCAACTTGAAGCTATCGTTATTGACCTCTGGTTAAACTATATTTGTTTTCTACTTTGGTTTTGAAAAATCATAAGGCAATTTGATTAATAGACAGATGTAAACATAAATGGCAACAAAACAAGATATAAACGTTGTATTTTATGGATTATAATATCATAATTATCACCATCTCGCGGCGGTCCATTGCTGGACATAGATATCTTCCAAGAACAGTTAACGTCTTTATCTGGATATTAATATCTACTGAATATATGATCTATTTGCTTTTATTCAAATGCTTGATCGGAGAGTTCTTGAATATAATTTCCAAATTATTTTATTTTCCTTAACCACGTAGACTAAGTCCAATACGATTATGTTAATTCAACAAAGTAAATAACATTAAATTTTTAAGTTGACGATTCGCATTAACAATTTTGAACGCTTTAAGTAAATTTTTATTACAATGATATTCAACCTGCTAATGTTGTTTGTAACGGTAAATAAAGTATCTGTCTATGATTTAAAAAACGCTATTTAAACTGTAGAGATATACATAGACAAAATTTTAAAACTTTTACTGACTGTATCTAAAAATAAGGCATAAAGAAAGTAATTTTTATCAACACTTCTTAGCATTTATCAGTTTTGGGGAATTTACTGTCATTTTGCAATAGTTTTGTTCTCATCCTTAAAAAGCAGACGTTTCTTTATTTGCTTACGTTCAATACCCACTTATTTTGATTAAATTTTAATTAGATATTGGCTTCAATTGCGTTTTTACATACAATTTAAAACATTACGTAATTTCAATTTGCAATTCTATTACATTTGAATTACCTAAAAACCGTAGGTTTTAGTTGATTTATATACCATATAAACCAAAATGTAATTTAAACAATAATGAAGTAAAATATACATGTACATACAATATTATGTTAAACGATAATTTGCTATTGGAATGTCTGAAACTAATTGCAATTCATTTTTTTTTTGTTTGACTTGTTTTATAGGCGGTGCCAGAGTTTGACCTCAATTTGACTTGATTTTATATCACAATAAAGGCACAAACGTGTTTATATACTTAATCTATAAACATCACAAAACGAACACGCTAGCGATGTTCACCAACTTTCCGGCTTATTGTTATCCACAGCTGAACATATATCCCTATTGATTTGCAACAGGTCCGATGCCACTTACATCCAAGGATTTTCTCCAATCCTCACCAAATTGGCAATCGATCGTGCGGCCGGAAGTCTTAAGTTGTACTACATAATAAAATTCATTTGTTATTAAAAAAAAACACATCTTTTTACTAGGTGAATGCTGACATCAATGTGTTGCCGTTCTGCTCGCAATTTATCCCCATGGAGGTAATCACGTACCCCAAGTATCAGAGCATCTGTTATCACCCCAGTATCTTACCCAGGCATAGAGGAGCTTCGTCGATTAACTGGTAAATTTTTCTACGAATTTTTATTAAAAATTTTGCAATTTGTTAAATGTTTGCTACAATCTGCAAAAGTAGTGCCCTAGACAGTCGCGACAAGGAAGTCTTCAATTTCCAACTTTTTTTTGTACTAAAATCGAAATAGCCCAACGATTACGTGTTGACCAATGTGCCATTAAATAACAAAGCAGCCTCAGTTAAAATAATTACACAGCACTACATTGTACTTATAGAAACAAGAATAAATTAAATTCAACTCACAAAAAATCCTTTACAGTAACACACTAATATTAGCATGACATTATAAATATATGAGAGTAATAAGTAAGACTTTCCTTAGTAATATTTTATTAGTATAACCTAATATTAATATTTTATTCGTTCATAGGACTTTAATAGAAGGTGACACAACCTGCGGCCTGACCATCTTCTGGGCGGACGACGGCCTGGACACCGGCCCTATATTGCTGCAGAGGTCTTTCCCAGTCACCGCCGACGACACTGTGGACACCCTGTACAACAAGTACTTATATCCAGAAGGTAAATAAAGGTCTAATTAGATCTGTTTTTTTTCTTTGTGTTTCCTTCAAGTAGTAAAGATTGGACACCAATTATGCGAATCCCTTTCTATTGTGAGATAGGTTGATCAGCGGCGCGGCGCTCTTACTTTACCTACTTAGATCGATATTTATCAACTCGTAAATGATAGTGCATAATCTATAAATTAAAACGAAATGAGCAGAAATAGATCTATACAATTACGTCTCTCTCTATTCTCAGATATTATCTCGTAGGAAAAATACAAAAAAAGATAACCCCACATCTTTTTTTGTATTTTTCCTCCACATCGTCCTTGTCATCGATTACTTGACTTACGCATGTCTCTTGACACTACCTTTTTTCTAGAGACCTGCCTTAGATGTTCATGTCGGCCAGGAGAGAGCTACAGCATAAAGTTGCTAATCCTCCCACTCTCTCTTCATAAAGCTTTTTTTTTATAATCCGAAATGTGTTAACAAATTATAATTTGTCCAAAAAATTTTAAACCTTGTCAATTTTGTCATTAATGTAATAAATCAACATTAATAGGTTATTCTAGTTAGATTCCTAATTAATTAACTGGACCTAAAACAAAAACGTCTTATGTTTTATTTTAGGTATTACAGCCTTAGCGGAGTCAGTAAACATGGTGGCTAAAGGGACAGCGCCTAGAATACAACAAACGGAAGAAGGCGCCACCTATGATCCGGCTCTGTTCAAACCGGAGACACACCAGGTTAAAATTAAAAAAACATTTTAAAATATTCAGATCGTTTTGACCTAAAGTCCGCGTAGTGGTTCTTTCGCAATAATATGCTGATCATGCTGCATCTCTCAACATACACCGAAATCTGTTGACCCTGATGAATGACATACTTGTAGTAGCTAGATATTATCTCGTTGGTTATGTGTTATTACAATTGCTTTTCTTGCATTAACAACCATTTCTAGTGTATTTAAGAATTTACTGCATTTATACTGAAATTTACTGTCAATAATAACTATTTCGATGCCAGATTCTATTTTTTAAAGGTTTTAAGACACTTTTAAATAATCTATTTCAGATTGATTGGTCCAAAGGCGGTATCGCTTTACACAATTTCATCCGCGGTCTGGACTCATCGCCCGGTGCGACCAGCTTCATCAAGCCCCAGACAAAAGACGGTGTAGACGAAAGCAGCGAAGCGAACGTTGAAATAAAATTCTTCGGCTCCTCATTGTGGCATGCCGAATACGAGAGCGAAGGTGATAAGTTGGTGATACCCGGACTAAAGAAGCCCGCTGTGATACACGAAGCTGGTCTTCTAATAACAGCAAATGATGGCGTTAAGGTAACTGTTTTTATCCCTGAAATAATGAAATAGTTATTAACAGTTAAAAATTACCCGCATAGATAGGTTATCATACACTACGCTATAAAAATTTCCTTTTATATGAAATGTTTGTAAAACTACTAAACTGTATTGTAATTTTTGTTATATAAATATATTAACATTTTTATTTCAGTTAAACGTTCAAAGATTGAAGGTTAATGGTAAAATGATTACTGCACAAAACTTCTTCAAATCAAACAAGTTTAAACTTTCTTTGGAATTAACGGCTGAAGAGAAACAGTTTGTAGAAAGTGCACGGGACATATGGAAGGCTATATTACGCATAGATATAGAAGAGGACACGGATTTCTTTGCGTCGGGAGCAGGCTCTATGGATGTAGTCAGACTGGTTGAGGAAGTGAAAGACATGGCACAAATAGAATTACAAAACGAGGATGTCTACATGAATACTACATTTGAGGAGTTTTGCAATATCGCGGTGCTTAAATCGCGAGGCGGTTCAGGCAGCAAGGAAATCGTATACGATGGTGTTGAAATGGAAGTGAACAAAATGAAAATTAAATTCCCAACTCAAATGTTCATTAATGGAGAGTTCGTCAATTCCGATAGTGGGAAAATGTTGACATTGATAAATCCAACGGATGAATCTGTTATATGCAAAGTGCAGAGCGCGTCGGTCAACGACGTGGACAAGGCTGTCAAAGCCGCCAAAGTCGCTTTTGATGAAGGAGAGTGGTCAAAGATCAGTGCGAGGGAAAGAGGACAACTTCTTTTTAAGTGAGTACATTATGATAGTTATTAAGTAAAATGAGGTTTCGGAATTCGTGTGATTCGATTAAAGTAGCGAAATATCTAAAGGAATGTTGAGTTTTTATTCGAAAGTGCTAAGGATTATTTACATCATGCTCATGTATCTAGGCTGGCAGACTTGATGGAGCAACATAAAGAGGAGCTGGCGACAATCGAGTCCATCGACTCTGGCGCGGTGTACACGCTGGCACTCAAGACGCACGTGGGCATGTCCATTGAAACGTGGCGGTATTTTGCGGGCTGGTGCGACAAAATACAGGGCGCTACCATCCCTATCAATCATGCGAGGCCCAACAGGAATCTGACGCTCACTAAAAAGGAGCCAATAGGCGTGTGTGCACTGATCACTCCTTGGAATTATCCACTCATGATGCTGTCGTGGAAGATGGCCGCCTGCCTGGCAGCAGGCAACACTGTAGTTATGAAGCCAGCTGCAGTGAGTATCTATGTTACCTTTTTAATATTAAATGTTTGGTAACATTTTTCGGATATTTAAATACGACGTATCTAAAGCGTTTTTATTTAAATAGCACACTCTCAATATACGTTATTATTAACGATTGCGAAAATACTACGACATTTAATAGACATATACATTATCTAATATAGGTCCAAAGACACTTCCTTGTGTAACTTTGTATGAGAGTTCTGATATTACTCTATTTAATGTATAAGTTAAAAGTAATATCTTTTATAGATAGTCAATTATATTAAAAATGTTCGATGAAATTCTCTGGCTAATACTTTATTTCTATGTTGTATAAAAGGGCAGATGAAGAATTGTCAAATGCCTTTTATTATGATTGTTTTATGTTTTATATGAATAAATATTTCATAGTATTACGTGCTAGATGATTTATATAATATAAAATGCGTATACCATATGAGTAAACAAAAGTATTTGATAATTATTTAATAAAGTAGTCTATTTTCAGGTTTGTCCTCTGACCGCACTCAAATTTGCGGAACTCTCAGCGCGTGCGGGTATACCTCCGGGAGTGATTAACATTCTACCGGGCAGTGGCACGGTGTGCGGTCAGGCATTGGCCGACCACCCACTTGTGCGTAAGCTCGGCTTCACCGGCAGCACCGAAATCGGTACGTACCTAATAATAAGACCACACTGAAATTGTCACCAAACACGCATTGAAATAAGTTGTCTTTTTATAAATTATAAAAACCTTATAAATTAAATGCAGGTATAATTGTTTCATTACGTAAAGCTATACTAGCCTTTATACATTGTTTACGGTAAAAATGATCAGAAGTATAATTGTTTGTGAAACTATTAAATACAGGTCAGACGATCATGAAGTCCTGCGCCGTATCCAACATAAAGAAGGTCTCACTGGAACTCGGTGGCAAGTCACCCCTCGTCATCTTCGAAGACTGTGATCTGGATAAGGCAGTCAAAAATGTTAGTAATCAATGCGAATTTTATTATCGTTCGTATTAACAAAATCTTATGTTTTGTACACTATTGACGTAACAAATTTATTCGTCTGATCTTTTAAAACAATCTTGGATATTTTCTTATTTAGATGAGATAGTAGTTCCCCTAATGATAAATGTGCTTGATGATTATATGGCGGTCGTGAGCAATAAAACAATACGAGGTAAGTCTCGTTGCCTTGTAATTTCACTAATTACAGCGCCTATCAAACCGTAACACGGTAATATTTGTATACTTTAACGGCAGTGATTTAGGTATATATTAAGTATACAGTATGAACGTGTATTCACGTGACGGTTTGCTGTGTTGCCCAGGGAATGGCTGCGGTATTCTTCAACAAGGGTGAGAACTGCATCGCGGCCGGGCGACTGTTCGTGGAGGAGCGCGTGCACGATGAGTTCGTGCGGCGCGTGCTACGCGAAACCGCGCGCCTCGCGATTGGGGACCCACTACACCGCGCCACCGCGCACGGACCCCAAAACCACAAGGCCCATTTAGACAAGCTCATAGAGGTAAATCGTATGTTTATTTACTAAGAATAATAACCTGGGGACACAACTACTCGTCCAAAGCGCCGTTTTTAAGGATTCGGCGATGCGTTCTGCTGATGGTCCGCATAACTTGGCCAATTTCTCAAAAATGTGTTTTGTGATTTTTTCCGGTGAAAGAGTAATCAGAAAAAAAAATATTATTGATGTATTCATGCCAGTAATTATGAAGAAGTGAAAATAGTTAAATTGTATTTGTTTCAACTAGTTCTGTGAGCGCGGTGTCAAGGAGGGCGCTAAGTTGGTTTACGGTGGCAAGCGGGTGGATCGGCCCGGGTTCTTCTTCACGCCGACTATCTTCACAAACGTAGAAGACCACATGTACATCGCGCAGGAAGAGTCCTTCGGCCCCATCATGATTATTAGCAAATTCAGCAGCAAGTAAGTCGATATCAGAAAACTCACACCCTAGCATTTGCAATAGTAAGCGATAGTAAAGAAACATTATTACTAAATTTTTTTGATGGATGGATTTTACCTCAATGTGAAAATAAAGTTTAGATGTTAAAGCATTAGCACTGCGTTCATCGCATTAAAACTCTTTATACCAAAGATTTCGCTAGATTCAACATTTTTCAAACCAAATCAATGCTATATTGAATACCATCTGTTATAACGGTGTAGTAGTATATTTATGCAATCTAATGTATAAAAAACATATCATCAAATCTTTTTTAAAAACGCTTCGAAAGATGACAGAACATCGCTTCCGTGGTGCAGTGACAATCATTTGCATTGTAACACGGACTCTGGCTTTTAGGTTTGGTTGTTGGAAGGATTTATCGAACCCGCCTCTACTAGTAACCATGAAACTGCCGCATTGACAGCATTGCTGTATTCCGACTGTTAATATATGAAGGCCAGATTGTTTTAGGTTTGTACGAACTAATAGTAATTGTTTTATTGTGATTTAACACCTTGCAGGAACATGGACGACGTGATCCGGCGCGCGAACGCTACCGAGTTCGGGCTCGCGAGCGGCGTGTTCACTCGCGACGTGTCCCGCGCGCTCTCGTTCGCTGAGCGCGTGGACGCGGGCACAGTCTTCGTGAACACGTACAATAAGACCGACGTCGCAGCACCGTTCGGAGGATTCAAGCAGTCAGGCTTCGGAAAGGATCTCGGTACGTAACATACTTATTTTATTTAAACACTTTATTTGCACACAGAAGTACAAAAAGGCAGACTAATGCCAAAAGGCAATAGGATTGGGCAGAGAACTTAAATTGGGGGTGCAATATCGCGTTAAAAATTAAGAGAAGAGTTAATAAATTTTGGTATACTAAATATGTTATTCTATTATAAATATTATGGCGGTGCTTACAACCATAATAAGGATAAGAACATATACTATGAGAGAGGGTCAATAAGTAAATAAAATATAAATATATATTTCGAAGTCTTGAACCGCTGTAAGAAGTAGTTGAAGTCAATACATAGAATTGTTGGTTTCAACATTAAAAACCATCCCCAACTACGTCCAGTAGAATCATGGTTATAGATCAACAAGCAGAATTGGATTGTGCATACTTTTTACTTTTATAATATTTGGGTTTTTTTTTTAATTTTTGACGACAGCTCGAGAGTTGAGGAAGTAATTTAATTAAAAATATTTATGATTTTTATTATTTTACTAAAGTTCTCAGCATTTTGAAGAAATACTGGAGTTTTTTTTTTTTACTTATGTATAGGTTAATGCTTGACCACTTTCCCACCTGGTGTTAAGTGAAGATGTGATCGATGA
>DWLS01006618.1:0-11456 GCA_018246255.1 Pachliopta kotzebuea | reverse complement strand
TTCAGATTTTCTAGAATTTAGTACTATGAAATAATCGGAATCATAATTTTCATTAATAATAGATATTTGGTCATATTATGAAATACTGTGTAAGTAGAATGTAATTGTATGGAAAGTTGTTAGTCTTCCTCGAATCAACATTATTATAACGAGTGATAATTTGCAGAGAAAATAAAGTTAACTGTTTGAATTATCATTATAACAAAATATTTAATCATTAACCTTACATCAGTCACCTATAGATTATTTAAATTGTTCAGGTTTAACTTTTAGTAGTATTTACCAATACATTGATTACGAAAATATCGATTGATATAAAACAATTAAATTAGTAAGAAAAAAAATCTGCAGTACGTGTATTTCTTTCCAATTATGACGAAAAAGAATAAATAATTTTCATAGGATCCTAGAAAGGCAACTATGAGTTAGTGTCTGATTAAACCGACATTTTGGCATTTTTCTGGTGCATAAGGTACTTCTTAGTCTAAAGCAGTCATAAGCACCATCTTTGGACATCAAACTCGTAGATGAGAAAACTCTGCCTTGTAGTTGTCTTTTAAACAATTTAATTTCTCTTATATTGCCTATATAACAAGTATGTAAATAAAAGTAATTTCTTCAGTTTCAGGTGAGTCTTGCCACTTGGCGAAGGACTCCAAGGTACACTTGCATTCAAATATAGGAATGGTTGTTGTATTAATAATTGATTTCTGAAGTTATTATTTTCAGTTCTCAATTGGCTGAAATTTGAGTCATTGGGTGTAAGTAATAAGTATTGGATTTCATTTGTATTACATAATTAATTAATTAATAAAATAACGATCACCGGGAAACGGCGGCTGAACGTTTTTATAAGCCTTCTCCACACAAATCGCTAAATCTAAAAACAATCCAAAAGCTTCGCAAATAATTGTTATAGAATATAAATGAAATCCGATCTTTTGAAGCCTACTTTAATCGATTTCAATTAACTTGAGCTTAGCTCAACCTTCCGCAGAACAAAACGAAATATCGAAATTGAATTAAATTTTATGTTCCTTTTACTGTATTTTATTTGCATTTAGTAATTTTATTTGACAGAAATGAATTCTTATATTTCTCAACTTTTCGCACTGTTTCCTCAGAACTTTTTATTATTTCCGGTTCTATTTTGTTGCCTTAACCGTTTCATAATCATACTTGTTGTTAATCATTGTTATTAGCTATGACCACATTCTTGTCGCTTTATATGTTGTGCTGTATGTCTAGAACTCTGTCTTTGCTTGGTCATTTGTAAACTGTTTGAATTCTAACAGAAACGCAATTGTTAGCAACTTTGCACATAAGTGTCATGTAGTTCTATAGATGTAAATGTGTACTATAGTGTATTAAAACAATTCCTTTCTGTTGATCACATTATTAAATTATCTTGCTTACCTTCTATTGATATGCTTGTCTTTCAGAAAGGAAATGTTTTTCTTAGATTACAATTGTTACAAAAGTTTGTTACTCTAAAAGGCAGACCGGAAATATTTTATAAAGAAATTAACGAAGCTTTTTCCTACATCTCACCACATCTAACTCTGTTTTTGTTAATTTCATGCTATTCATTAAATATTTCTACTACCGCTGTAATTACACCGAAGTGTTTTTCTCGTTTATCTGCTACGCTAATTGCAACACATGGCGCCCCGGAATAAAACTGTGCAAACTCAAGGTGATTTAATTACAAAGCCGGGACATTATGAGAATAGTAAAAATTTCATAAGTTCCCGTGCATGGAGACCCTGGAATATCGATCGCGTCCTCTCCCATTCATGCGGACGTGTGACAAAGCCGTTCGGCTGAGTGTTAGGTAAGCCGCACACACATACACACAAACACACACGCACCTTCAGATCATGTATTAAAAGCGTAGTGTGCGTCAGATGACGGAGTGTTGGTGAGGATATACAGGCGACGCATGCGCTGTTCACATTTCCTCTGCCAGAAACGCTGTACGCTCTAACAAAGTGCTGGACTTGTAAAACTTGGTTCTACAGCTTACTTGGCCACTTGTAGTAAAGTCGGTGAACACTTGAAAAGAAATCTTACGCTAGATGTTTGATATTTAAATTAATTACTACATCGAAACGCACCATAGCCAAACTTTTATTAAATTTATAATAACCTCAATTTTTTTTTCATATAGTTCTTTCAAGTAATTTAGAACTTGTGAAACTTAAAATGTTCAAAAGTTAAATATAAGCGTAAACTTCTTTGTCAAATTTGTAAGATGCTTTGTTTTTCGTTTAAAATAGAGATATTATCTGATGTAATAATTTTAGTAGAGATAATTGCACAGAAGTACTCTACGTTGCCAAAAATAAAACGGTACTTAAAACTTTGAAAGACAATGTTAGTAAATCGCAAATGCGCCTTTACTATAATTTAGTATTTTTACATCAGTAATAATATTTTTCCAAGAAACATGACCTATAACTTCCGAATTTCTAATGTATCCTTTAGAAGTTAATTAATTTATACAGTAAAGTAAAATATAATTAAAGGATCTATTTTATAACTGATCTCTATAGTAACACGTATAGATCACTGCCGTTATCATAAAATAGCGATTCATTATATTTAACTTTGTGGCGACTATTTCTTTTTCTATGCAATCATGCTATAAGTATATTAAAAAACGCACTTAAATTTCTACCGGTAAACAGTAACATGCATGGGATAACGAGACTAAACATCTTACTAATCCGAAGTATCGCCTCATTGTTATATGCAAGCGTTTTCTTATCATCGTGTGAATTTTTGAGTTCGTTTAGAACGAGCAGATTTCCCTCTCACTTCTTTTTCTATTTCCTCTTCTCCTCTACCTCATTATTAGATAATATCCAAGCTGCCAAAGCTGTACTTAATATTATTTTTATTACAATCAATCTGTACAGAATGTGTAACTATGCGGGAACAGTTTGACGTATTTATATCACGCCGTTTGTTGCAATGTGATTAATAATTCCGCGTCGTTATTCCCGTCACGTACATACCCCTCAATAAACAATTATTAATGCTTTATGCGGTGTGCACACGTGGACGGTTTTCGAAACAGTCGACTTTTAGAGAGTTCGTTAATTTTGAGTGGACGCGCCAGGCCGGTATGGAATAAAGCGATCGTTTTAGCCACTCCCGCGGCAATCTACGATCCTATCAACAAAAATGGCAATCGATCCATTCAAATTGAGATTTAAATTATCCACGTATGAAAAGCTTCGACAGCCTTAATTGCTATTTAACAATCAGTTCCTTTTTTTCATCATCATCATTTCAATCGATGGACGTCCACTGCTGGACATACATCTCTTGTAAAGTACTCCACAAAATATGATCTTGTGCCGTTTAGATCCAATGGCTCCCAGCGACTAGTTTTTTTAATGAATCGTAAATGACAAATGTGGAAACATCATTATCATTATCGGCAGATTGATATTCACAGCTGAACATCTTATGTCATGACCTTTCAATGATCACTCCAACAGCCTAACTGCTTGATGCGCTAAATGTTTCCAGTTTTTCGTAGCTTTTTCTAAATCATCCTTGTGGATGACATTCTGGCATATTTTACCGTTACGCGATCGTTGCTTAAACTCTTTTGAATCTTGCTGATGGTCATTAAATCTTATGAATGTAATTTTTTTTAAAAGTAATATTTAAAATTCTGACGTAACGAAATATTTTACCTTTGATATCAACATCAGTAGTGTAATTTGAAACCGTAAACGATATATAAATAAAAACACAGCATTCAATGAAGGCTACAAGTCCAATACTTGCGTCAATGTGGATAACATATCCCTAAGAAATACAGGCAAAAAAAAGAAAAGTTTAAAAAAGTCCAATCAGTCGCCAATTAAATCCTAATACATCAGAAAAAACCTAGACAGCTGTTCGTTTCTATATAGATTATATTTTAAAATTAATCTAATTCAAATGATCCCGAAAAAATCTTACCCATGTCGTTTAGATGCGGTAACGTTTAATGAAATATTTCACTTTTAACACCGCCGTGAAAGTGTCAATTGGTATTAGAGATGGGGGAGAAGGGCCAAGCGCTGGCCCTATTGAACCCAATGAGCTGTGAGGGATTTAAGCACTCGCTTAATTAAAAAAAAGGCTGCGATTTAATTGGAAAAGTATTCATTTACGGACAGTTAGTTGTTTGGCGGAGTCACTTTTATACTTTGTGACGATCGCTGCGGTTAACTGGTTGATCATTTTGAACTGGTTAAACTCTTGTTAGAGACCATCTAGTTAAGTATAACCATAGCTTTTATTTCTACTGCCAAACATCGGTATGGAAATATTACTATTTCCGGTTTAAAGGGCGTCGTAACTACTGAAATTACTAGGGTAACGATACTTAACAACTTGTCTTAAAACAACGAAGGCAAAGTTGTGTAATGTCCATGTAATATCAATCACCCTAACCACCTCCTCATTGATTTGGTCATATCACTTTCTATCAATTGATAGTTCTATTCGTCACGCACTTTGTCACATCTAAAAAAATATTTTCCGCAATGAAGAAACTTTAATTAAGAAGTGAAAAAGTCAAAAATGTTCATATTTTACAATAAATTTTTGTAGTAAGGCTCCTATAATTGGACTCAACAATTTTACTGCATATTAAATTTAAAACAAATAAAACCAGAATAATCAAAAACAACAATTGTTTTAGAGTTTTAACCACATTACAATAAAAAACGTATTTTGTATCTTCTAGTAATTCTTTATGAGACTAATAATAAAAGTTTTTGACAACTTATTAAAATAATAATCATCATCATCATTCCAACCGATGGACGTCCACTGCTGGGAATAGACTTCTTGTAAAGTACTCAACAAAATATGATCTCGTGCGGTTTGAATTCAATGACTCCCAGCAATTTTTTTTATATCATCTGTCCACTTAGTAAAATAAGTAATATCAACTATTAAAAATGATTTGAATGGTGGTGAGAATGTTATATTAAAAATCTGCTGGTGTAACAACATCAATATGTTGCGGACGGCAATATTTGAGAACCGAAGCATTTTGGGTGAACACGCTTCATTAGGATTCATTGTCAAACATCATTACGTCAACTGTTGCTGTATTGACGAAAACAATTATATTAGTTTTTTTTTCAAGTCGATGTAGTTTAAAAGTAATATATTAGAGACCCATCTACGGTAATAATTCAGAAGTTTGTTGGTAGCATACGACAGCGAGATATCTGCAAGTATAATTGTGGACTGAAGTAAATGGGGGGGGCCATGCATTACAAATGCAGCGAATCCAGTCACAGTCGCATGGCATTATCGCCCGTCCAGGGTTATCCAGAAAATTTCGGCTTTGTGAATAAATAAATTTCATGTACTTGGACTAAGTCGCGGAAATTTTAACGGGGAAAGGCTATTAAATATTTTAATGTTATTCTAATTCGAAATGGTAATATTTTCTAGGGTTTTATTGCAGCACTTACGGATTTAACAGAAAGTAAATTAATATTCAACGCGGAACAGACTCAGTGACTTCATTTACTACTGCTTAAATTAAACAATGAACGTTTATCTCTCTTTAACCATATTTAATTTTTCTTCTTTCTCTCAACATCAACTTTTATCTGTCTACTGCTGGATATAATCCATAGCTCTCATCCACATGCGGTCTCACTCTTCTCATCCCTTCCACATCCGACCGCTCTTACGAGGTCGTCGATCCACATAGACGGAGGACGTCCCACACGAATAACACTTCATTTTTATGTTTACATACTCCTGTTTTAATTTTTAAACTCTGTCCCTTTTTTTTCAATCAATTATATGTTAAGTGACGTTCTTGTTATTTTTATCAGTTTTTCCTTATGAAAATGATAAAGCCATCGCCTAACATATAATTGTTTGAAAGAGACAACAGATTTACATTGTTAATGATAAAGCAATGATTTTGTAATTATTATATATCCGGCACTGAAAGTGATAGTAATCCTGCTGATAAGCAACATATTTACCATAATTCTAGTCAATTATACGTTAAAACTTTTGTACTTTACTGTTAACGTCCTACAAACCGACACTTTTTTAAAGTAATGTCAAGACGTCAACAAGTTTTCATTGAAAAGTTGGTAGACCACCGACGTCGACGTGAAACAATTACGATAAACACAGTGAAATTAGAAAACTAATTTAGTTAGGACTGAGTGAGGTAGATAATACAGCCGACGTTAAAGCACCTGTTATATCGCACGGCCGGATCCAATATCAACTCCACAATTTAAAACAACATGTCACTGTTTCTTTCATTTCAGTTTCGTAATACAAAGCTTTGTTCGACGTGGAAAAACACCCGGGGCATTTTGTGACCCAGACGGCCACACAGCGGACGTGGACGCAACGGAAGTAACTACAGACTTGCCCGCGGTGCTCCCACGCCCTGAGTGAAAACTCTTGTATACCCAGCAATGTACAGCCTTCTGTAGAATACACCGCTATTGCACACACATACTGATTACCATGTTTTAATAAAACTGGAGGTACGTTTTAATATATGCCTTGGTTAGCTCTAATGTACCTTCCGGTGAAACGTTCCGTATAAAAAGGATTTTATAGTGCACAGATTATCGCAGGAAATGCTTTTAAATATTTTTTCTTTTAAATAAAGCTTCCGAGTGAATAAGACCTCTACCTGATAGCTTAATACTCTCTATTCATGCATTAGTAGTATCAAACTGTTTAACATTAAAAGCTGCATAGAAATATCTATATGATAATTGTACATTTTTTTATTAATCCTTGTAAAAAATGAATTGAACGTATAAATTTGAATATTAAACATCACAAACGCGGTAAAGGTTTAAACAATACTGTAAAATCTTTGAGTATTGTATATTGAATAATTAATAGACAATACGACTAGAATAAGGAACACATCTCATGAATGATAAATTTGAAACATCAACCCTTTTGTATACACGTTGATAGATTTCAGCTAAGATTAGAACCAAATTTGACTATGTATTATGCTATATAAGTTCATATTAAATCTTAATCAAGTCTACTATGTAAATTAAATTACGTACATGAAATGGTAATATGATGATTTTATTAAACCTTTCTAAATCAATGTATTCTCAAATTCAGTGTTCTTGTATTTGTATATAGGTACATAAATCTTATAAATTAATTTAATATAAAAAACCATTATATAACTTCGTACAAATAAGTGATCAAACACACTTATTTACACTGAAGAGCTAATTAGGATATATACACAACAGCATAATGTAGTTGTTACCTTGATGCAAATCATGACGAGTTTCATATAACAAAAATCCTTAAAAAAATTCTTCTAATAACCGGAAGATTAATTGATTTCCATAATATTATAGGCTAAGATTGTTTTTACTTAATGTAACATTATAAATATTATATCTTTAAAACGTAATTGCACTGATAATTAAATTGTCGCCACAAATATAAATAAAAAGACCGATGTCTCATGGTTACAAGTCTCATTTGAAATAACTGTAATACAGTTTCCCCAGAGCCGTTAAGTCCTAATTAACTAGTCATTAAACGATTCTCAGAGTGATCAAAATTTACAAGTTTTCCATACTTAGTCTTTACTTAAACATTCGTAAGTTTTACTTACATTTTCGGCTATAATTTTATAATAATCCCCTCTAATTATTAAACCTTTACATATTTTAAACCTTTCTAAATGTTTAACTTATTTAGTACATTCAACGTTGTATACAAATATATTACTAGTCATCAGCAAAAGTTGACAATAATAACAAAAAAGAAACATCGCGTGTAAATAGATTCTGACAGATGTCCTTAATCAACTCGCTGTGTCGACATAGTAGACGGTAGGAAACGATTTTCCGCCAAGGAAGGCGACGCAGACGACAATGAGCCTGTATCCGACAAAGATTGATACTACACCCGGCCATCCATCACCCGATAGCGCCAACTTTAACGCATTCAGCGAAACAATAACCCAGCAACAAGGCGATCGCGCCTGCCATTAATATTCCGAAACAAAAACCGCAAGAATTAAGTATGCGCCGGGAAAAAAGTGACTAGGCTTTTTAATAAGAAGATAAGCATAAATAATATCAAGGCCATTTCCTTTTTGTCATACAACGCTTTCAGCTTTCGGGGCCACATTACAAATTCAACATCAATCATTCTTTATTGTGTATAACAACAAAAGTAAGCAACTAAAACCAGACTATGCTAGTTTCTTGAAACTATTTGCTTTTTGTAAGATAAATATGAGGAAAGAAACATGATTTTATTCTACCATATAATGCAAATGAACTGTATCAATACAAAATTTAACAAGTTAAACTAAATTCAATATTTTAAAAAAAATTTAAGAATATATAGTGCGTTTTACCTCAAATATTTAGTTTATTAAGAGCTCAATACGCTCATTTGTACTATTCACCGCAAATAATCCGGAGTTCGTTAATAGAAACGTATTCAATGCAAACTTAACATATCATTAGCTTCAAAGGGCCGCGGATTAAAATTACACATCACGGCACACTACTCTCTTTGCCGAAATAAGCCGGGTTGGTAAACCCCGCAATCTGTCATCGATCGTAAAATAAAGGCTTTAGAGGAGCGGGCGAAACGCATTAGGCTGCGTACAGATGGGCGGGCCGCGTAGCCCGCGGCTGCCGGCGTAATCAACGGAGCTTTGTACCAGGAGATGGGAATTATAGATACCCCAAGGCCCTGGGCTCTGCGGGCGAGCTGCCACGGGCCTCAACTCTAATGCGAGTCTCTACACATTGCAACTACCCGTACCACTCAAAAGCATCTTCTTTTTACTAACAACCATCCTACAGACTAACGTGTCCACTAGGACTAAGGACACAAACTAAGAGGAATCTTAATTAAATTACATTTTTATATGAAGAAAAAATTCATGAAATATAATGAAAAATTTTAATATTAGGTACCCAGATTCACCTCCTCAAATCCCACGTTAATTTCTATTCAATCCTTCTTGAACTTCAAGACCATTTTGACATGAAACTATAGCAACTATAATAACAAGGAATAAGCATGTAAATATACTAAATTTAAATTGTAGTCATGTATATAGGAAAACACATTATTTTCACATCAGATTATTCATTTTTAATTTTTCTTCGATATGCTTAAAAGCTTAATTAAGAGAATATAACTGATGCGTAGCAGAAATCATAACCATTTTGTAATAATAACCAAAGTAAATCGAAAAATCATAAGAACAGGACTATACTTAATCAAATTTTCTTTTAAATCTGTTGAAGATTTTTATCACTATATCATATCAAATTATACGCAGTGATGAACCAATCTGGCAAAAATAACAAAAGTTGTTTATAACTAAGGAGTCAAGATAATCAGCACCTAAGAAACAACTTCCGAAGATTATACCAAAACAAATTTTCAACATTTTGATCATGTCTGCCAATGAAAACGAAAAATATTGATGAAAGAAAAAACTTTAAATTTTGAAAAAAAAACAAATTAAATAATGATAATAATGGGTTAATGTTGCTGTGTATAATAATAATAGAGTATCAAAAAAAAATGTGTCAACCAAAAAAACTAAAACGTACAGCTGCGACATGGGCGTACCGCGCAGCATTAAACGAGTCACAAAGGCTTCACATGTGTTTGAACTGATTTCGTTCACACGCCTTTGCCGCTTCACATCGAGCAGAAAAGCTTTTGTTCTTTCCATTAGTTTCAAACTATCACTTTATGCCTACACACCCACATTTAAAATGGTAGAAGCTTTCCACCCCACAGTTAAAGGACTCGTTAACCGACCCGGTAACTGTGCGTCTGTGTGCGTTATCAGTCTCATTTAATTTTTTTTCTACACCTACATTTCACATTAATTATTCAACTTTTACTTTATATTCCACAAAAATCTCTTCGACTACAATTTAAGAGTATCGCTACTAGTTTTATTATTGATGGACCACATACTCCAACAACTATACCTCTTTAACCGACACATGTTTTCCTTAGTCTACAACTTTCTTTACTTCTGCTAAAAAAAATATGCATCTTTTTGTACAATTACAAAACATGTTCCTTTATCCAATTTGTAAAAAATACATCTGCCTATACTCGTATAATGAGGAGTTAGATAAGATAGTCGTCTTGATAAAAGTAGACTTTCTGTTCATTATTCCACTTGATATAGGATTTTCTTATTTTATATGCTATGCTATAAGGCGAGGAAACAAGCAGGACGGTCACCTCATGGCAAAGATACGCTTCCCCAGAACAACATAGTGCTGGTTAAGGTGGTATACACAACACCTCATTGCCCTTGTTGCCTTGAAATGTCTTGGAT
Source organism: Pachliopta kotzebuea (assembly GCA_018246255.1). Classification (NCBI taxonomy): domain Eukaryota; kingdom Metazoa; phylum Arthropoda; class Insecta; order Lepidoptera; family Papilionidae; genus Pachliopta; species Pachliopta kotzebuea. Next base: position 1,072 of record DWLS01006618.1, on the reverse strand, counting down.
TAACTTTCATTGCCCCAGTAATTTAACTAGCAGACAGTACCTTTCAAACCTGAACACAATAATGTTTGCACACTGCTATTTGACGATGAAACAGAATCTGCTGTTACCTACGTAAATGGTATTCGATAATAAAGACCTACCACTATTAAAAAAGAAAAACTAATTACAGAAATAGATTCTGCAATGGTACACATGGTCTCCGACAGCAGAGATTCTTAACCAACTCTTTTAATGTTTGTTTCCAAAATATATCGATTTGGTTCGCACTTATCTTAACGTGATCTGATCGAAGTTTCTAGTCATAACGTCTCAGCTAGTTGACACTTATTGGTGTTGTCAAGCCCGAGACGTGTTTACGGACCAAGTGATAGATGATGCGGCATCGGGGCCAAATCAATCTTCGTTCTGCCAAAATGATATCAAACTACAAAAGCGAGGAGTTAGACAGAAACTGAATTCTAGCAATACGTACTATGTATCATCAGTCCATAGTAACGTTACATAGTACGAACATTTTCAAAGTTCATTCTTCTTCTCTTGATATGGCACAAAAACAAGTTTTTTTTATTTAAACTGGTAAAAATGTAAACTAGAAATAGCCAAATACTTTTATAGACTAAAATGTATTCGTTGCATAAAGTTGCCTTTTCTTAGCTTTGTACATTACTTTAAAATAATTTTGTACCAACTTAGCAAGAACTTTAGCCCTACGCCGTGATAGCCTGTCTAGTGGTCCGAACGCCGGCCTTCCACTCCGAAGGTACCGGGTTCGAATCCGGCCTGCACCAAAAAATTTTTCAATTTAAGTGCAGTTAGTATATCATCAACTTATATCACGTGCTCTGACGGTGAAGGAAAATATCGCGAAGAAACCTACATATCTATGTCATGACCATCCGTGATCGGACTAGTATGTGAAATGGAGAAGGCAATGGCAACACCACTCCATTATAACTGCCATGAAAGTCGTTATGCGTTTCATTCACTACACCAGCTAGGACAGCTAAGGAATGGAACAACTTGCCGGCGTCAGTGTTCCCGTCCAATTACGATGTGGGCGTCTTCAAGAAAA
>DWLS01006617.1:0-11460 GCA_018246255.1 Pachliopta kotzebuea | reverse complement strand
TCTGATATAATTGTTTCGTATCTTATCACTTCTTGTCACTCCACACATCCATCTCAACATTCGCATCTCCATCGCATATACTCAATACAATAATTTTACTCAGTACAATAATTTTATGTATCTGCAGATAATAACCACATAATAGATATAAATCTCCCAAATAACCACCGGATACATCGTTCCGTGTCGAGTAAACTTTTTTATGACGTCATTATTGCGGCAGTAAAAGTATAACAGTTACATATATCGAAGGCGTTGTGCCGTTCATAAAAAGCAGGGATGATACTTTATGACTGCGTAGTCAAATTATAAGTATCCGGAATGTATAAAAAATATTGAAAGACTACTGTTCATTTAAATTAAGTTGACTTTTTTTTATGTTCACCTGATGGTAAGTGATGCGCTTGAACATAAGATAATATATTGCGCTTGTCGCCTTGAGACGTAAGATTTTAAGTCTCGTTACTCCAGTAAACTGGTAGGTCTGTATTACGGGAGACCGCCTGGGTAGGTACCATCGCAGCACCAACTCCTACCGCCAAATAGTAATGTGCAAACATTTCTCTATTCCAGTGTGAAGGAAGCTGTATGCAAGTGAAATTACTGTGGTAACGAGACAGCGCCGTACGTCTTAGGACGACGAGCGCAATGTGGTCCTGTGTATACATCTTAAGCAGCGCCGCGTTGTTATGGACAGGCTTATCACTTACCATCAGGTGAACGTCATGCTCATCTCATCGAATAAAAAAACATAGGTTTATTCCTTATTAGACCATACTACCACTAGTAAATATTAATATAGTCTTATGATATAAAACTTTAGGTAAATTTAATACACTTGTAATTTACTAGTTAAGGAGTAGAACATATATTTTATACTACTGCTACCACTTAAAGTACTTCTGTGCCTAGTAAACCTACTATTAACTTAGACCAACTAAACACAGAAGAAATCATCACATACTTAGAGTATAATTTTTAAGGTTATGTGTTGAATAATCTATTCGTATTCAAATTTTTTCATAGAAAAAATTGAGATATAATGAATTATACCAAAAAAAAAAATCTAGAGTAAACTTTCAATATTTATGGCCAATGACGTCACACATGAAAGCTTTAATATAATTGTTATGGGTCGACAACGAATTAAGTTAATTAAGTACGCTGGTGCTAATGAAGTAAAGTGGAACATTAATGTTTATTGTAACCGTATATAAATCGGTGATGTGTAGCTTTAGTGATACTTGATAAGTTATGTACATGATAACCATTAGCTTTCTCAAATTAAGCACAAATTTTTCTAATAATTTTAAATTAAGACCAACTTGTTAAAAAGCAGTATATAAGAGAACTGATTTAAGAGTTTAATTTAAACCATCTTCTTCTTGAGGTGCCTCTTCACTAATGAAGGTTGGTAGTTAACTCTTTGAACTTTTCTCTGTCAAGCACCATTCGGAACAGTTGTTCTACGGTCTTAATTCCCGTCCAGTCTTTGATGTTACGCAGCCAAGACATTTTTCTTATAATTTAAACCGTAGAAATCAACGTTCGCCTCGTGTTGTTCCATACCCATTGTTATCCATCAAACCGCATGGGGCCTGCTTGGTGGGAGACGATTCAAATCCTCTTAGTATTGGGAGAGGGCTATGTCCAACAGTGGACGTTTTTCAGCTGATGACGATGATGTGTGATTATGAAATCTACGGGTCTATAAGTATGATTCTTATATTTTTTATTACAAAATTAACCAACCAAAAAAAGGGATTAAAATTTTTGAATAGCAATTTAAATAAGCAGTAAAATTAGAAACTATAACAAGAAGTTTCATGTGTGTGCTTCTTATACTTTATTACAGAATTAACCAACCAAAAAAGGGAACATCAATTTCGGTACAGAACGTAAAGCATTACAGGTGTATTTTATAGCGTAATAGAAATTTACTCGTTTATTTGAAAATCTTCCTCGTTCGGCTTATATTTCATCATCCGGTTTCATAACCCGCGAAGCCTCCTTAACGACGACAATCGAAACACATTTTCACTTCGCTGAAAATGAAATTTATATATTTCTAGATCACCAAGCATTACCTTAAACGAAACTATTAAAACTGTTAGGTTTATTGTTAGAAGTTTATTTTTATTTATTAATTTCATTTACTAATTATGTTAATACTATAACAAAACATTTGCAGAATATAAAAAAAATCAAGTTGACAATTCAAATTAGAGTTGTATGAGACATAAAACAAAACGACTATCAATTATTAAAAAAAATTCATTACTATTTGTAGGAGCTTGCTGGGTGAATCGTGGTGAATGTCTAGGAGATCGCTTTATTCATTAAGTAACTTGCAATTTCTAAGTTATAATAAAAATAAATAAAAAATATAGATATATTTATTATTAGTCATCACCAACAAAAGGAATTTAAGAAAACTTTAGAGCTACTTATGTATATTATACAATATGTTTGTGGATCGCTGATGCCTGTGATAGGTAACACCGTGTTACAGGTCACCAGGTCTCCAACTTCCCGTTCAGGTATCATATTATATTGGATATATCTTTATGAGGTTTGGAATTTCTCCTAAAACCTACTACTATTATTTAATTAGCTGTTTATTGCTCACATTAAGGTATAGTCAATTAGCTTATTATATTACTTCATTTATTATCTGTTCGAGTAGCTTATATAGCATCTCCCATACAGCAACTCATGGAACCTTACATGCTCGTAGTGTATCCTGGTAATCAATAATCGATGCTCCGGCTCCTAACTAATTGGGCCAGCGTGGTAGAAGACCGCCCATACTTTTCCATTATTGGAAAGGCCTATGTTCAGCAGTGGACGTCTATCAGCTGATGAAGATAGAAGAAAACTATAGTATATATTACATAAATAGTATAAAATATGTATTTATTCCAGTGTTTGGATAAAACAGCATTAATTATACAAAAGGTACGAAATTCGCGAATTTTCAATGCAGTTTTAGGTGGTCCTAAATACCATGGTGTTGTTATCTGATTAATTCAGTTAAAGTTTATTTTGTTAAACTTCATTTATAACTAACTTTTCAAAACATTAAAACCTTAAAGTTAGATGGCCGTCACCTTATATCTAGTAAATGAACAGCAAAAAAATAAGAAATATATGCTAACCATTAAGATACCCGGTTTCAATATATTATACTATAAAATTACCGAATACTATGACACATAGAAGAATATTTTTCTGTTTTCTGTTTCTTTAATCTTTATTTACCTTTCCTTACTATCACTCTTATTTTCTTATACACTCTCATTTTATTTTTTAATTTTACCTTACTAACTCAGTTAACTAAAGCTGAATTAGATTTTTAGAATTAACAACTTTTATAGTTTACTGATGAAAGGTCATTGTTGCCAGAGACCAACTATGTATGTACTACTATAGCTCCTATAGCAGCTGATAAACAGTAACATTACTGTGTTCCGGTTTAAAGGGGGCTGTAAGCTCGTGAAATTACTGGAGTAACGACACTTAACACCTTATGTCTTAAGTTGATAAGCACGCTATGATGTTGCATATGACATCTTAACTTCACTTACTATCAGGCGAACGATTTACTCGTCTCGTTTCCTCTTGGAATTAAAAAAATTACACTAACAGGAATAATCCTCACTTATAAAAGTGAGGATTATTCCTTACTTATAACTGTGCTCCTTCCTATGTATATTCCTGCTTATAAGTTATATATCCAATACATAATAGTTATGAGCAGGTGTATGACTTACCATCAGGTGAATGTCCTGGCCTTAAGTATTTAGTAGTATTATACATAGCACATAACTGTTTCAAACTATACGGTAAAAGTTACTGAAATAGTTTAAAGGTTTTACACAAATTCTCTATTAAATTTGAGGTTCCTGAAGAGTGCATCGTGAGAAATCTTATTGGTCCCAAGCTTTCATGGACATGGCAGCTGCGAAAATACATTCAGCTCGAGTGGTGGATGCTTAGAATGACCCAACTTTGTTAACATTACATGGGTTGTTTACTTTTATCTTATTTTATATAAAAATCTCGAATGATGGATGTTCAGTACTTTAGGATATTTTGTAAATATTTCATCAAAAAACCGAAATATTATATTGTGACTTAAAATCATGTAATATACGGATATTATTTGTGAAGTGTGTTTGTAAGTGACATGGGATAAGTTTCAGCGATCTGTCCCTGAAAGATTGTATGACGTAAATTAAAGGCTTGGCTTGGTTTATATATAATAGGCTAACCATCACAATTTCACGTGTTGATAGAGTGTAAAGTACGCTTCTTTTATTTCTTATGACATTTATATATATCTTATGCTACCTTATGCGACAGCTTCAGATAGATGACAAGGTTAGTAGATAGTCACTCTACTCTAATTACAGAAATAGAGTCACAGCGTCAAACTTGTTTTAGATGTATCAACTATTAAAATGTTTTTATTATAGAAAATACAAAATGATACTTCAATTAAATTTATTTACTTATTATATTTTACGATTTTGTTTAATTTAGACCTTGAGATCTGAACAAAATTACATTTGTACCACATGTGGCTGTAAATAAGATAACCGAATGATTGTACGCAAGTCGTGATTGAGTTACGTTCCCCCTTTCTGTTATATGTATTAGGAGTTTTCTGATTTATGAGGCTCATAAATTTATTTTATTTATCTTTGTAACAGAACGAAAATATACCACTTCATCATTATAACAGAGTGCCTCTTATGTTCATCAAGTGAAATTACGAAGGCATCCGTTAAGGTCATTTAAATTACCAAACTTGAAAGCGACGTTCATACATTGAGGGTAACTTCCAGCTTAAACTAAAAGCTTTTCTAAGTTGTTTACTGGAACTTTAACAAAAATAAATAATGGTAAACAAGGGTAATAATTAAACAAATAATTGGTTTTTACTTTACAATGTTAAGAGAAAAGAAGTTAAAGATAGTGAATCGTTCTAGTGTAAAATATTTCCAGGTAAGACCATGAATCACCTTTTACAGATTGATAGCTTAGGTATAAATGCTTGTAAGTAATTTAAACTTATATTTTCTTAAACTTTATATATTGTACTCAAAATATTTAATATTTTCAAAATTGTAATTAGCGGTAACAGTTATAAGTTAACTTCTATCCGCCTACAACACAGGTTTGCCTAGTGGATAACTGCCGGAAAATCTAATTGATATCGTTTGTTGTAATAATACAAATAAATAAAATTGTTGTGTTATGATATATTCATATTTTCAAAATTTCTAAAACAAACATTTATTTTTCAATATTTCACAAACAATTTAGGCTAAGTGTTGACCGAAGTTATTAATTATGCATTCAATGCTTTAAGGCCTTGAGCATTATTATTGTCAAAATGCAAAAGGGATTCATAATGTTTATAACGTTTTGTTGTAGCATAGTTATATACTTATTTAACCTTCTCATTGTTGGAAGAAGCATATGTCCAGCAGTGAACATCTATCGGCTGTTGTTGATGATGTATTTCTTTAATCGTTAGTTGGTTATTGGCGAAGTAAACTATATTAACTGAATTTTAAATGTCAACGTAGTTCAATAGCTTTGTATTACTTGTGAGGCAATGTTATCTGATCATTATCAGACTGGCTGTATGATTGTATGTCCATTTGTTATATATATTCTAAAACCTCTTAACTGATCTAGAGATCTCTGTTAAAAAGCAGTCGTCGTTAAGGCACTGAATATTTCTTTTCCATTCATCCCTTTCATCCATCATCTCGCTCTTTAGTTTCATAGCATTCATATTCTAACTGGTATCGCCGCAGCTCCTACTGCAGTCGATAAACAGTACTGTGAAAACATTACTGTGTTCCGGTTTGAAGGTTACTGTAGTTAGTGAAATTACTAGAGTAACGAGACTTACAATTTTAGTCAGTCAACTGTCTCAAGGTGATGAGCACAATGCAGTGTTGTGTATACTATCTTATCACTTACCATCAGGTGAACGCCTTAGTCGTCTCCTCGCATCATTTAGTGAAATAATACAATTTATTGTATTAAATTATAGGTTCTTCTATTTTCTATAAGTTATTTGCATATTCAAGTAAAAATACTGAGAAAGAGGTAAGGCTTTCGCGCCATCGCTTAGTCTTAATTTATCTCGTTATTTATTACGCTTTTCCTTTTAATATCTTCTACTATTATTTACTTTGAACCAAAGTTTAATTAAGTTTGTTTGGGATGAGTTATAACCAATGTTTATTTGATTCGAACTTAGACTTGGTTATTATTATTAAACTTTAATTCAAAGTAATAAAACTTTAATTTAAAAGTAAATTATAATTATAATGATAAACCATTTAAAGATATTGAATCCATTAGAAACATTTTTTTATTATTTGACGAGGCTACGAGACGAGCAAAGCCTCAGTTTTTCCTTCACCTGATGTTAAGTGACACGCTTGTCCATAACAATACAGGGTTAGTTAAGATGCTATACATAGAACCACAATGCGCTCATTGCCTTAAGACGTAAATAACAATAACCGAGAACAAGCAAATACACCTTTTGTAATATGTGTTCTTGTTGATAGTTAGCGACGATGAATGAGTTAATTCAGTTAATATCTAACTATAAACTTTATCTAGATCAGGAATAGAATAGAGAAAAGCAATTGTATTAAAATAAACTCTTGAATAAATACTTTGGAATCAGAAACGCGTACACAGCTCAATATAAGCCAGTCAGACTATTTGTCGATCCTGTTTACTCCCCTACGTCTGAACACATCCTAAATCACACATTTACACTGCTACGAGAGCTGATGGACGTAATTATATGCTTTTTGTACGTTTGTTTTGACGTCAGACTAGATAATAGACAGAGTCATAATGATTTGTCATGTCGTGTTTGCCCTCTGGGGGAAAGTCAAGGTTATGTGGAGATTTTTACACACTAAAATCCTCACAGTGGTCATTCTCAACGTTTGGTGAGCTACACTATGTATTTTTTGCAGCATTAATGCATGGTATAGTTATACAAAACTTGAAACATCATAATATAGAGACGAATAAACGCTGGTCTGAGAAACGCCGTTTCTTTCACTGTCAATTTTGCGATATTACTATATCGGTATTTAAATATTGGCCAACTTCTTCTTTTGGTTAACCAGAATCGGAAGTACATAACAATTTTTTTTTTTAACAAGGAACACTTGTAGTTCAATGAAGATATCAAAAATATGCTCCTTAGTCCTTGATGAGTTTGCCACTTTCAGTTGGCCGGTTATACCGGAAGTACATATAAATAGTAATTTTTATACAAGGAACATATTTATATAAGAATAATATCAAAAATATGCATTGTTATGGTACTTAGTGACTTTCGGCACCACGTCCAGTTAGCCGACTGGAACCGGATATGATTAAGAACTATCTCCGTACCCACCTCAATATTAATGCTAAGTTTCATTTTGATTGGCCTTACTGTTTGGCTATGTCGCGATCACAATAAAATTCGTACACATCCCACTTAACTAAATCATAGTCAATGCAAAATTTATAATAGAATATATTAAATGGAGCAGATTACGTTATTTATAAATATTGATAAAAGTCTTAAACTATAGTTGGCGGCATCAAGCTACTAAACCTTTATTTCGCGAACAAAATCTTCAAAAGATACACTGCTTTTGGTGGAAGTCGGGGTTATTCAAGATTTATACCTGCTACAACCCTCTCGGTGGTTATCCTTAGTGCATTGCGGAAGGCTTCAGTATTTCCTTAAAGTACATTTATGTAACATAATGGCCCATAAACACTATTATATCGTAAGGTTTTCTACCTTTAAAGTACCTCTTCTTCTTTTAAGTTGTATTTCTTCATGACTGGGTCATATTCATCATGTGCGGTAAACACGGCTATTTCCTTGGCAGTTATAATGTAGTGGTGACGCCATTGCCTTCTCCATTTCACATTCTAGTCCAACCACGGATGGTCATCACATAGATATGTAGATTTCCTCACGATATTCTCCTTTACCGTCAAAGCACGTGATATTAGTTGGTGTTATACTAACTGCATGTAAATTGAAAAAATCATTAGTGTATGCTGAATTGGATCCCCGTACCTTCGGAGTGGAAGGCCGGCGTACAAACCTAGGCTATCACGACTAACAGTACCTAGATTATCCTAAAACTGTTTTATAATATAAACTAATTTCTCAGCGAAAAATGCCTTTGAAAAGTATTGTTGAATTTTAAAGTTTTTTACACTTACTTTTTTAATACATTATACGTAATATAATATACGTATTGCACAAAAAGACATATTTACCTAGTTATCTGTTTATTAGGTTGTTATAAACGTTATATGCAAACGATTTTTCATCAATTTTGAGCAGTCCAGCTCGCCTGTCGGCCGTAACACATCAGACGTTCAAACAAGCGATTATTTCAAACAACAAGTAAATTAAAAATTGATTGGTGTAAGCCGGATTTGAACCCGAAACTTTCGGAGCGGAAGGCCGGCGTTGAAACCACTAGGCTATCACCGCTAAAATTACCTAGATTATTCTGAAACTGTTTTATAATATAAATTAAATTCTCCTCAGCAAAAAATGCCTTTTAAGAGTATTGTTAAATTTTAGTAGGAATTATTAATAGCTAAAGTGCAGTAGAAGGATACATGACACGCCTGTTTTTTTCATTTTGTGTGTCGGTTATTTAAAAATAAACTGGGAACAAAAACGTTTTGTTTTCGAGCAACCTTACAAAGGAAATTTAAGCCTTGTTCACAATTCGTTTGTTCAGCATCGCAAAGCCTTTGTTAAAATAATTATATTTATTGAATTTAAATTTAATTGGAAGACGGGAAGGTTTTCGTTCCACGCAAAGGAGGTCCCACACAACGCCTCAGGAGACCCAAGTCAACCAGTGCACCCTCCTAATCATCAAAGCTCTAGCTACCAATTAACCTGCTATGATTCTGCGTGGATTCTTTGAAGCGATAAGACGAGCAAGCCGTTCACTTAATGTTAAGTGATACGTTTGCTCATAACAACGCAGCGCTGGTTAAGATAATATACATAGAACCACATTGCGCTCGTCGCCTTGAGATATCAGTTAAGTCTCGTCACCCCAGTAGTTCCACTAGCAAACAGCGCTCTTTGTTCTGTTCTTCATTGTTCATACTACTGTTTGTCGGCTGCAATAGGAACTGCGGTGGTACAGAGACGGTCTCCGGCAACAGAGATCTATCAACAATAAAGCAATAGACATGACACTTTCGTCACGAAATTATACCGTAATTTTAACGCAATAGCATCAATAAGTAAAAGATCATCTCCTTTTATTAATTTAACTATAATATTACAGATAATTATTAAAGAAAATCAATAAGATGATTTAAAGTTTATTCCCCTGTTAACAGTTTTTTTTTTTATTTATAGCTACGCGATTTAATACATGGCTTAAAGCATGTGATATTAGTTGTTATACTAACTGCAGATAAATTGAAGAATTCATAGGTGCGGTTAAGAGGTTAAAATATAAAAAACATAGTAATTACAATGTTGTTAAATATAACAATAATAAAATTCTGGTTATACTAATGTCTGTAGGGGGAAAATAAAATATTCTAATGTATTCGGCACGCCTACTACGGAACAATCGTAAAATACGGCGCCGGATATAAATATTACTGAATAAAGAAATCGCGCGAGACAAATTGTGAAGGCAATGTACATTTTCTACTGAAAAAAAAAATACCTACAATGTGTGACAACGAGGAATTTGGTGGTGATGCGCGGATATGAATAATAAATTAGGAAACTTTAAATGGAATTAAGGGATCAATCCATCAAGTAGTGTGGTCCCAAACAATAATTCATAGGACCCAAGTCAACCTCATTTGCTCGTAGTGCAGCTTGTTAACCAACAAACATACCTCTAGCTACTAACCATCCTGCTTCGGGTCAGTGTGGTGGGAGATATCCTTAATTCCCCCATTACTGAGAGAGGCTTATGTGCAATTATGAGCACAGGACGTCTAACAGCTGATGATAATGATGATGGATCAAACGGAACTATAAAAAATTCGCATAAAATTACTGCTTCATTAGAGAGTCGTACTAGAGATTTCCATTTCCTGTGCTCGTTAAGTTCAACTTTATTGACAGTTAATAAATAATAATATGTGGGAACGCACTGCCTCTTAACTTTAAGTTATAAGTTCAGGAAGTTCTTAACGAAGTAATCACAGGATCCTCCTAACTTAATTTTAATGTTTACGTAGGTATTTTATGTTAGTAATTATTATATGTAGGACTACATGTTTTTATTTTTTATTACAAAAGAGACACGTTTGATTGTTCGATGGACCCATACTAGGCAAGTCTGTGCTGAAATATGTATACAACACATAATATATCTATATTTATATTGATATATTCTAAACACTTTATGCCTCAAAGCGTAATGTGGTGCTGTATATACAACCTTAACTAGCGACACGTTGTTATGTGAAAGCGTATCACTTAACATCAGGTGAACGTCTGACTAGTCTTATTGCTTTATGGAATATTCAAAATATCTGGTTAAAAGGACTCAAGTTTTAGCACATTGAAAAATTTATCTAAAAATGTATGTTAAGTCATTATCCTAGTAATTTCACTAGCTACCTTTCAAACCGGAACATAGTAATGTTCGCACAGTACTGTTTGCCGGTTGCAATATGAGCTGCGATGATATCTGGACGTTCTCTAGCAAAAGAGATATTTCAGCTGTGTTTTACTTTATTACCTTTCCTTTTTAAAAAATCTATTTTTAGCCCTTAATCCATATTAACTAGAGGCAAGCAGCCCTGATTCAAATTTCGCTGGTATTATGCCTCTTTACTAAATTTATGGAGATATTATTACACCGGCGGTCCGGAAAATTAACTCCGAAATCTCAAATATTCTCCAGCGAGATTTAGTTAAAAAGTTTGCATAATTTGATGTTTTAGTAGATACTCTTCCATTTCTTTTATTCATACATTCTTTAGGACGACTTCGTTTAGCTTTTTAAATATTATCATTATACTTCCAGTTTAATTTGAAAGAGATTTTGAGAGGGCTTGGCTAGAGTTTCCTCATTAAAAACCAATCCTTATGTAATAGCAGCTAAAATATAACCACGGCGACTTTACTGGTTTCCAGCTTATAATTAGTTATTATTATTGTATTTTAATTTATGTACCAGAATAAAAGAGTAGATATGTTTTAAAAATTATATTTAACACCATATCTAACCTTAGGTTATTACAACACTATGTCTCTGTTGTATCTTCTTTGAAATTCTTAAGGTATTTTACGAGGGTATTGATCCTTTTATTCTATATGTTCGGTATAGTTACGCATCCCTATATGGCGGTAGTTGCACCCATATTTTTATTCTCCTCTCCTCGCATCAGCGG